>PVKS010046538.1:0-13247 GCA_004027875.1 Aplodontia rufa
ACGCCAGGGCAGGTGCGTACACCACTGACACAGCAAGGCTGTCACCAAGCGGTATAACCAGCTGGGACCACGGTCAGCACAAGCAGCCCACCGTTGGCCCAGGCGTCCTTATGGCGCAGGTGACTGCAGGCGGTTCCCAGTCTAGGATCCCAGAATCCTTGGAAGCTGGGTGTGGTGAAACTTTCCCGGCTTGGCTCAAGGCCACCTGTTTTTGTTACAGTCACTTAGAAATTGGCGTGGCACCTCGAGAGGGAAGCAGCCCCAGCCAGTAGCCAGGGAAAAGCTGGGCCGCCTTGCTTTCGCGGCAGGACCTCGCCTGTTGGAGGGCTGCCAGTCCCACAAGCCCTGGTCACCCCAAACCTACCTGCTCTTCCGTCTCTGAGTTACCGCAGCCCAGAGAGGATCGGAGCAAAGCACAGAATCATGTGAGAATTAAGGAAATCCATACTAATAATTTTGCATGTAAAGTCGTACACAGTTCCAAAATGTTTGGAGTACCATCAGATTTAGAAGAATTTGACACAACGGGGCACACCTATAATCCCAGCCACTTGTGAGGTTGAGACAAGAGGATCACAAGTTTGAGGACGGCCTCATCAACTTAGTGAGACCCCGTCTCAAAATTAAAAGAGCTGGGGATGTGGTGAGGGATAGAGTGAGACTGGGTTGAATCCCCAGGTCAAAAAAAAAAAAAAAAAAAAGAAAGAAAGAAAGAAAGAAGAATTTGACCCTGGAGAGCAGAGTTTGCCTTTTGAGTCTCAGTTTAAATGTTCTCTGGGTACAGTGGCATGCCTGTAATTCCAGCGACTTGGGAGGCTGAAGCAGGAGGATTGCAAGTTCAAGGCCAACCTGGGTGACTTAGCAAGACCCTGTCTCAAACTAAAAAATAAAAAGGGCTAGGGATATGGCTCAGTGGTAGAGAACAGCTGACTACACTCTTTAGTACTTGAAAAAAAATTGTTAACTGAAATTAAATGCTGAAGTGGGAGCTAGATGTTTGAATTTGTGGGTGTAATGAATGAAATATTAAAATCATAAAACGCAGCAATCTCTGGTTAATCTTTTCGACACTGAAAACCTCCCTCAAGGACCACTGTGAAAGAAAAGAGCCATAGGTCATCTGTGGTGGTCTCCAAGACCTCACTCCATCCTGACCCCAGATGCCACCATCAGATCTGTCTCCCATTCTTCTAGTCAATGGAAATAAATTGTAAAAGGGACAATTTGACCAGGAACTGGATCATGCAGAACAGCTGGTGTCCGTGGTCAAGAGCTTCCCTGTGCCCAGACACTTCCCACTCAGCTCTTAGGATCCCACTTTATAGATGAGGGGTCTGAGGTTCAGGGATGAGGTGGCAGCCCAGCCTGACCTCATTACTAGCTGCCCAAGACACTGGATACCCAGGGGGTGGTCATGGAAAGAGCAGCCTCTGCATTCTGGGACAAGTCTGGGTTCAAACCAGGCTCTAGCATTTCTTTGCTGTGTGGACTTAGGGAAGTCACTTGGCCTCTCTGAAAATCACTTTGTTTATAAGGAGGGTTGTGAGGATTAGAGATCATGAATTAAAAAGTCCTTGGCACTGAATATGTGCTCAGTAAAATGCTCCCTTTCTATCTTCTAGTCCTCAGAAGGGCAGGAGAGACTTATAGGAAAGAAGTGACCCACAGATTAGCTCCAGCCACCAACTGGGGACCTGGCAAAGATATCCTTTCACCAATCACCTTGCTTATAAGTCATAGTTTGAAGCCAGAGCCCCAAACCCCAGCCAGCCCACTGGTGATTCTTTGCCTATGGGACCATCTGCCACCCAGTGGGGAACTCCCCTGTTTCCCAAGTGCAGTAGCCCCTGATGGCCCAGGTCATTGGCACCTGTACTTTGGTCACAACACTAAGGCCACTGGGCATCAAGTCACCAGGGACAAAAGAGGGGCTCTCTCTCCACTGGTCTGGTACCAAAAGTAGGTCACTCCCTGACCACTGCCTCACTCCTGCTGCCAGAGTGGCCATGAGCGGACCCAGCCCGCTGATCACAGCCTCAGGAGCTGGAAACCCTCCTGAGAAGCACGTCCCAGCTCCTCTCCGTGCCTTCCAATGAGGTCTTGTGACATTTGGGATTTAGGGAAGAACATGTCCAGAGGGCAAGACAGCCGAGCCAGCACCGTCCTGGAGGTCAACGTCCACACCAGATGATCTGCAGATACAAGGCGGACCAGTGTCCAGGGCCTCCACCCATGTTGGCGATGACAGCGATGACTGACAAGCCTCTCCTTGCCTGGATCCCCTCAGCGTGGGAAGATCCGGCATGAGCAGTGCTAATCGGCTAAGCTCCAGGCTTGCAGGCCACTTGCTGGGGCCAGGCGTCCTGGGGTGTTCAGTGCTGGTGTTTCTTTACTATTACCAGGGCTGAACCCTGATTGCGTGAGTCTTCCTGCACCCTCTGTGCAGGAAGGTGCTTGGGCGCCCCCTTCAGGGCCACCTGTCCTCTTTGCCACTGCACACTTCTCTCCCTCAGATCCCAGGGGCTGCTCCCAGGAGCGAACCTCAGAGGCTCGACTGCAGTTGCTCCCTCAACCTCCCCTCGTGCCTCCTGGGCTCTCTGGACCACCCGTGTGGCTATAAATTGGCCACGGGGTTCTGGTTCTTGGCTCCCTGCTATTTAGCTGTAAGGGTTTAGATAGGTGGTGTCCCCAAAAGCTCGTATGTGAGACAATGCAAGAATGTTCAGAGGATGGGGCTGGAGCGGGGGCTCAGTGGTTGGAGCGCTTGCCTGGTAAGCACGAGGACCCAGGTTAGAACCCCAGCACCACATGCACAACTAAGTGTCGGAGAAGCAAAAGTCAGATGAAAAAGAAATAAAATTGATTCTCTCTTTCTCTCTCTTTCTCTGAAAACGAAAGTGTTCAGCGGTGCCGAGAGTCTGACCAGATTATGAGTCTGGATGCAATCAGTGCTCTGATCCGCTGATAAGGATCGGCAGTGGCTGCAGGCAGGTGGGGTGTGGCTGGTGGAAGTAGGTCACTTGGACGTGCCTTTGGGTTTGTGGCTCCCAGCTCTTTCTCTCTGCTTCCTGGAGCCGTAGCTGGCTGCTTCCTCCCACGCCTTCCACCATGGTGTTCTGCCTGACCTCAGGCCCAGAGCCCTGCAGTCGGCTGACCATGGACCGAACCCCTGAAACCGTGAACCAAAATAAACCTTCCCTCCTCTCCTTTGCCTTTGTCGGGTGTATTGGTCACAAGGACACAAAAGCTGACTGAAACATTACCGCTAGAGAAGAAATGGCTGATATGTCCTGAGAATGAGGCTCTCACAGACCCCCAAGCCCACACACCTGGCCACCCATCACTCTTTGGGTCATGAGAACCACTGGGTAAACTTGGCACCGCTCCGCAGCCTCCCTGATAGAGGATGGAGGCCAGACCTGGCCCACTGGTGGAGTCCCTCTCTAGCAGGGGGTAGCCCCCGCTGTCCTCAGTCCCCTGCTAGATGCCAGGATGCTGGAGAAGGTCACTCTCCACTACCCAGGTCCTTGGCTACTTGGGGGTCCGCTGGGATGGAGTCCACAGACTGCTGCCCATTGTAAAAATGATGGCGCTCAGGGGAGAGTGACCCCTTGTCCCTGATGAAGGCGGGGACCATGGGGCAGCACAACTGGCCGACTTCAGGCAGCTGTGTTAGCTCTACATTTTGGTCAGCAGAGGGCCCTGTCGGCACATTCTAACAGCTGCTGGGCTTTGCCTAAACAGCCTTGGAAACTCTTCCATCACAGAAGCCCAAACTATAAATCAAAAGCATGCGTGATCACGTACACCAAGGCCGCAGTTCAGGGCCTCCCCAGGACCCCCCTTCCACCTTTCTAAGCCTGGGACTCGCAGGCAGTAGCCAGGACGCTCATTCCGCATCCCAGAACACACAGGCCGGCTCTTAGGAAGGTTTGTGTAGAACTTCCGTTTTCCAGCAGGTCTCAGGCAGCTGGCTAACAAAGAGGCCCGTGGTGCCTCATGGAGGACAAACTCCTAGACCTGGACCCTAATCTCTCTTCATCCAGGCCCCTGACCCACTCCTGCCTCACACTGATATGGCCTTGCCTATGCTTACAGGGAGCTGAGTCCCGGCTCCATGTCCATGTGTCTCATTACGCATGAGGCCCTTTAGCAACGTGCCCACTAGGCTGCCTGGATATCCCATCCACCGCTGTGACAGAAGGGCTAGAGGCTGGACATTGCCAACCAGATTGTCTTACAGGCAGGACACCTGCCCATCTGGTAGGGAACATTTGAGAGTGAGGCTCTTGCATTCCTTAAATACAATGCCAGGATTTTTAAAACTAATTAATTACTTTATTTATTGGTACCAGGGATTGAACCCAGGGGCACTTAACCTCTGAGCCACATCCCAGGCCATGCTTTAGTTTTTATTTTGAGTCAGAGTCTCATTAATTTGTGTAGGGCTGAAGCTGGAGTGGTGGATCAGTGGTTACAGCGCTTGCCTGGCATGCGCGAGGACCTGGGTTCAAACCCCAGCACCCACGTCAGAGCAATGAAAGCCACATGAAAAAAAAAAAAACTAAATAAAATTGATTCTTTCTCTCTTTCTTTCTCACTGTACCTCTCTTTAAAAAAGAAAAACAGAGGTCACGTTGGGCCTCACTCAGTTGCTGAGGCTGGCTTTGAACTTAGGATTCAAAGAGCCAGGCAAGCACTCTACCACTAAGCTGCATCCCCAGCTCAAGAAAGAGACTTAAAAAACTTCCCTTAGTAGATAAAAATCACATTCCAGATTAACACCAGATCCCATAGTGATAAACCCAGACAGCTCCTTAGCTATAGCTTGAGTATGGCTTATCACCCCAAACTCACATAGGAGTTGAATCCCAAAGCCATATGTAAAGGGAATGAAAAGGAGGAAATATGATCTGACTGTGGGGTGCAGAGGTGGGGACTTTGGAAAGTGATTAAGTTTAGACAAGATCACAAGGACGTAACCCCAGGATTGAACCCTGGTGGCTGAATGAGGAGAGGCAAAGAGACACAGGCACACACACACACCCTCCCTCTCTTTTGCCATGTGCCACCATGCAACTCTGCCAGCAAGAAGGCCCTCTCCAGATCTGAGCTGATGCCAGCACTAGGCCTTGGAATCTCCCATCCTGTGAACTAAATAAACCTTTTCTCTTTATAAATCACCACCTCGGGTTGTTTCATTATAGTGATGCAAAGCTGACGGATACAACCAACACCAGATAAGAGACCAACACAAGAGAACAGAAGCCTGCCAGGTATGAGCGCACACCATTTGTGTGCATTGTGGGTCTTATTACAATTGATCTGGATGTTATCAATTTGCAGTTGAGCGGTTCAGATCCTCCAGACGAGAAATGGTTTCAACTGAACATGGCGAGGGCTCAGGCCCGTGTGCCGTTCCACTGAGTTGGCTGGCCAGTCTCTGCACCCCATGACCTCGCCATCTTGCCCATCACCCATAAGCTGACAGTTTCGCAAAAGACCTTTGGCTAAATCGGAGAGCCAGCCTGCAGGACACTCCTGGGGCTCCCGCCTCAACCCAGGACGTTTTAATTGGCAAAGAACTTGACACTCTTTAACAGATGGCTTCCTAACCAACCCGTAACTTACATCCTCCCTGCAGCAGAACGCTCATAACCCATCTGGGCAAAATTGTGCTCTGTTGGAAACTGTCGGGTTTGGCCACTTGAATTGTACCAGTCAGACTCTGGAGTGCTAGTCCCCATCCTTCGCTAACTGTGCACCTATGGCCCCTGGGTCTGAAACAGTCACAATCTAGATCCTGGCCCAATCTCGCCTTCCAATTCCGCCAGCAGCTCAGTCTTGTTATAATACCACAGAGCCACACAAACATGTCACCTCGAGGGGCATCCACTTACAGAGGACGTCCCAGACAACACTGCCCCAACCTTGCCCTTGGAGGTGACTTCTCCCTGGACACAGACTACCAGCCCAACCACACCCTCAGGCCACCTTTCTGGAAGCACTGAGGAACTACATACAGATGTTAATTGCTTTTTTTTTTTTTTAAAGAGAGAAGGACAGTGAGAGAGAGAGACAGAGAGAGACAGAATCAATTTTTATGGAGTTTTTCACATGACTTTTGTTGCTCTGACACTTAGTTGTGTAGGTGGTGCTGGGGTTTGAACCCATGTACTTGCGCAAGCATCCTAACCGCTGATTGACTGCTCCAGCCCCTGTTAATTGCTTTTCTTCCGTGATTATTAGGTAAAAATTATTTTCCGTGAGTTTGCCGTTGGCTCAGCTCATGATCCTGCTATTTTTTTTAATAGAGAAGGACAGTGAGAGTGAGAGAAAAAGAGAATCAATTTTATTTGGTTTTTCATGTGCTTTTTGTTGCTCCAACACTTAATTATGTACGTGGTGCTAGGGTTTGAACCTGTGTCCTCGGGCATGCCAGGTAAGCACTGCAACTACTGAGCCACCGCTACAGCCTCAAACTTTTAATTATTTTAGAAGAAAAAAATGGGTTATGTTTTATATATTAGTCTGCAACTTCCTCTTTTCATCTCCAAAGGACACTCTCCTGCCACCTTCCTGTCAATATGTGGATGTCTCCTGTCTCTCTTCTACCCCTGGCAGAGTGCCCCATAGTCTGGACATGGAGTGCTGTGTTTGGTGACTGTCCTATGCTGAGTGAATTGGACACACGGCCACTTTGGGCAGGAACAGGTGCGAGAGGTAACATGCTTCCAGGATCTGGTAGGGCCAGGGTTCTGGTCTCTTTGGTTTCCTAAGGAGTTTGGGGAGGTGATGAATCTGAGAGGTGATAGGATCCGGGAGGCGCTGGTTTGGGAAGGTGATGGCGTCTGGGAGATCTTGGGTCTGAATCACCTTGGGATGAGTCTGAATCACCTCTGTGGGGCAGCTCCCTGAACAAGCTGGGCTGGTCAGCTGAGGGCAGCCCTGCTCCCCAGGTCTCCTCCTCCTCTCCTCCACCCTCCTCAATGGGCTTTGTCTCCCCTGCCTCTGCGTGAACCTCTCTGGCAGCCTCCTAAGCCACAGGTGAGGCCAAGGTGAGGCCCCGCCCTTCCTAACAAGACTTGGCTGCTTTGAGTCACAGATCAGGCCCCCAAGGCAGCCAAGAACTTTTCCTTCCTTTTCCTTTAGGCCCCAGAGCTGGGAAAACTGATCTATTTGTTTTGGCAAGAACCAGTTCATCCAAGGGACAAAGCTGGTGGTAAAGGTGACCAGGTTAGGAAACCAGTGGAGCACACCCGTGGAGCCCGAGGGTCCCAGGCTTCCCACGCATGCTCTTCCCTTCCCTCTCTCCACCCTCCCTTTCCTCCACCTCTCTCTCCCTTCAAGAAGCACCCACCCACCACCTGTCCCCAGGCAGGCCCTGTGCTATAAGCCCTGGGTACCCAGAGGTCACTGAGCAAGCTCCTGCTCCGTTCCAGGAGAACGTTCCAGTCTTCCGCAGCACGTTTGGATTCTGCTTGGTTGAGGTTTACGGTTTCATTGTGTTTTCTGATCTCCAGAGTCACCGGGCCAATTCAGGGACCTCTGGGCTGGTACCATCTCCCTGCTTCCTTTTCTTTTTCTTTTTCTTTCTTTCAATTTTTAAAAACTATCTTATTTAAAAATAAATAAATAAAACTATCTTATTTTATTTTTTACTAGTATGCTTTAATTATTCCTCTTAATTATTCCTCTTTAATTATTCATCTGAGCGGGGCTCAGTGTGATATTCTTTTTTTAAAAAAAATTTATTGAAGAATTGTGTTGTTGGGGCTGGAGTGGTGGCTTAGCTGTTCAGGCGCTTGCCTGGCATGCACAAGGACACTGGTTCAAACCCCAGCACCATGTACGCAACAGTGTTGGAGCAACAAAGGTCACATGAGAAACTAAATAAAATTTGATTCTTTCTATCCTTCTCTCACTATCCCTCTCTCTCTTTAAAAAAAACTTAAAAAAAATTGTGTTGTTGTACAATTATAAATGCATACGTAGTAGCAATATGATAAATACCTGATCCTAATCCAGAATCATCCCCAAATCCCCCATACTCCAGTCTCTTCACTCTTCCATATTTCTCTCCATAACAGATATATTATATATATGTATGTATATGTGTATCTATGTACATGTGTATGTATATACATATATATGTATATATAATTGTGCATTTTCCAGAATTAAATGATTGCATAAGTATTAGTTAGCTTCTCGGGGGAGTAAAGAGTAAGCTACAATGCTGATTCATTGATTCCCCCCCTAGATCCCTCCCTACCCTTCTCCCCTCCCTCCCTCCTCTTCCTCCCACCCACCCCCTACATATCTATGGTTCCCCTAGATTGTGTGTTGCTTTGACTTTGGTGAGCGTAGTACAGGAGCTTGATCATTCACCCAACCCTAGATTTAGCTCCAGCTTCTACAAATGAGGGGAAACATTTGACCTTGACTCTCTGGGTTTGGCTGACTTCACTCAGCATGATTTCTTCCATTGCCATCCATTTACCTTCAAAGGCTGTAGTATCATTCTTCCTTTTTTTTCTTTTTCTTCTTTTTTAAGAGAAGAGAGAGAGAAAGAGAGAGAGAATCAATTTTTATTGAGTTTTTCACGTGGCTTTTGTTGCTCTGACACTTAGTAGTGTACGTGGTGCTGGGGTTTGAACCTGTGTATTTGCACATGCCAGGCAAGTGCCGTAACCGCCGAGCCACCGCTCCAGCCCCAGTATCATTGTTTCTAACAGCTGAGTAGAACTCCATCATATGTATATGTACCACAGCTTTTGGATCCTTTCATCCGGTGAGGGGCATCTGGGTTGGTTCCATAATTTAGCTGTTGTAAATTGAGCTGCTATGAACATGGATTTTGCTGTGTCACTGTAATGTGCTGATTCTAACTCCTCTGGGAAAATCCCCAGAAGAGGGATAACTGTGTTATGTGATGGATCCAATCCTAGTTTTTTGAGGATTCTCCACACTGCTTTCCAGAGCAGCTGTACCAGTCTGCACTTCCACCAACAGTGTGCTAGTGTGCTAGTGTTCCTATCTCCCCGCAACCCCTCCAGCATCTGTTATTGTTTATATTCTTCATCTTTGCCAATGTGACTGGAGTGAGGTGAAATCTTAATGTGGCTTTGATTTGCATTTCTCTGATTACCAGTGATTCAGAGCACTTTCTCATGCATTCATTGGCTTGCTCGATTTCCTCTGAACGTCTTTGACACACGCGTTGGTGTATCATCCTGGCGCGGGGGCCATGCTAATCTCTGTGTCATTCCAATTTTAGTACACGTGCTACTGAAGCAAGCGCCCCTGCTTCTTTTAACTCTGTTCCCAATGCTTCAGGACTAAAACAACATTGGCACCTCCGCTGAGGCTCCCAGGGGCCTCTGCCAGGGCCTTCTGGGGGGGCAGCCTGGAATGCCCCACCTCCAAGGCTCCCACTGGCTCCTCCCCGTCCAGCCTGGTGCCCTGTGTTCAGGCAGCTTGGGAGGGGGAGGAGCGCTTGGAGAATTCATTAGAGACTGAACAAATGCAGGGATCACTTCATGGCAATAGAAGCCCAGAGAACCGGCGGCCTTGCCTCTACATGAATTCTACGAAATAACATACAGAGATGAAAACGGTTGTCCTGATTTGGAAGCATCGGGTGGGGCATCCATACGGTGTTCTTTTTCTACATTTTCCACATGTGGGTGTATTTTTTTTCCAAGAGAAAACAGGAACACTAAATAAAAAACGTGCAGCCCATGAGCGGCCACTGTCATCGACCGGGTCAGAAGGGCAAGTTCAGAGGTTCCTCGCGTTGAAGGAGGTGGCTTCTCTGGAAGGTGTATGAAGGAGTCAGTTCCGGAGTTGGGGTCTTTGAAGGAAAGGCCCAGATGGCAGTGCAAGTTCAAGAGCGGAAAGCCGGGGGCCAAGACAGTTCCAGGACACACCTGCTAATTTCTGGTATTTGCTCAGCAGCCACCTCAGCGTCTAAGGAGGCCTACTGTGTGGCAAAGGCTATCTGAGGGGTGTTGTCAGTGAAACCTGGAAGAAAGGGCACCCGCCCAACCCAGAACCTGCCAAGACTGCATTCCCGGGAGCCACTGGCCCTGCCTGCTCCGCGGGTCTCATGTTTCCTGAGGTTTCAGTCAACTTGGGCCCAATTCCTGGTGCAACCTGCTGAGCAGGCAGCGAACTCTCATCTGGAGGTGCAGGGTCCAGCCCCTCCCTGGCCAGAGAGGACCGGCTTCCAGCGGGCGGGAAGTGAGACTGCTGCCCCTGGGGTTAGACAGAGGGAAATGACTGTGCACCCTATAAGCTTCCTACCCTTGAACTTCTGCCTCCCTCCTCTCAGCCCAGGCTGCCCTTGTCCTTTCCAGCTTCCCTGCCCCCAGGACTTCTGCAGGGCCTGTCTTCTCTGCAGGCCCCCTGTCTCTCTGGCCAGCACCAGTCCCGCCCCTGTTCTTCCTACCCCTGTTCCCCTCTGTCCTGGGCTCCCAAGGCTGTTCACGGTTTGCCTTCCCCCCTGCTCTTCCTGCCACTGTACTTATGTAAGCTCCGAGGCACACAGTATGTGTGACACTCTCTGTTCCTATATCACGAAGACTCTCCTGAGCCACTGCCCAGCAGCTGTAGGGCCACCTCCTCCCTCAAGCTCCCCAGCCCTAAGCCAGGATGGACTGGGCTAGTGGATGCTTCTAGGGCTCCCTGCACCCTGCCTTGAGCACAAAACAAAAAGCACGTTTATTATGCCTGTACCCCATAAATACGCTTTTAAAAATCCCAAGGTCATTCCCAGCCTCCTCCATGGGCTCACTTTTGCCCAACACTCACTGAACTTGCTATGACAGGGGTGGAAGCCAGGTATCTCTGTTCAGCCTGCTGTTCTATCTGCAGGGCCGGCACCAAGTTGCCACCCCAGCAGTGCTTAGAAATGCAGCTTGGTCCTGCCTCAACTTTGTTGCAGAGGGACTAGTTAGTGTGTGTGCCAACTACTCTGTTCTGAATGCTTGTGTCCCCTCAAAATTCATGTGTTGAAACTTAACCCCCCCCCAAGGTGTGTTATCAGGAGACAGGACCTTTGGAAGTGATCAGGTCACAAGGGCAGCGTCCCTTCCTATGAATAGGATCGGTGTCCTAAAAGCCTTAAGGACACCCCTCAGAAACAGCAAAAGACACCATCAGTGGGCCAGAAAGTGGACCCTTTCCAGACAAATCTGCCAGGGCCTTGATCCTGGACTTAGCAACCCCCAGAATGGTAAGGAATGAATTTTTGTTGTTTAAAAGTTACCCAGTGTTCGGTAGTTTTAACAACCACCTTAACGGACTAAGACAGCACCCCTAAGCACTTGGTCTACAGTGATGGGGAAAGGGCCCTGTGAAGTCCCAGTTCAAAGAAGGGCCAGGCCAGGTGTCTATCAAACAGAATGTGACATCCCCTTCAGATGGAACTCTGTAGGGGAGCAAGGATTCGTCTTCCCCGATGGCTGGGAAAGAAGGAGCAACGCTTGGCTCATTGTCCCTGGAGGTGGCAGGGAATGCAGCACCCCACCCCTGGGCCTGTCAGAGGACCACCCTCTGGTGAACAACCACCACTTTCAGATTTGTGGATTTCTACAGTTGACCCAGAGGCATTGGGGACAGTCTGCCTGCTAGATTCAAGAGGACCTTGTCCACCATGTGGCCTGACAGGTTACCACCCACTCTGAGCCTGGACAGGGCAGGAGGGCGGTGACTCCCTCCAGAGAGGCTCTGGGATTAAAGGAGGTCACCTGGGCTAAGTAGCCATGGCCAAGCTGTGTACTTGGTAGACGCTAGCGATGCTGGCCTGGGCAGCTGGGACTGCTTTACTCCACCTTCCCAGCAGGGGGCGTCAAGGCTTCAGGCCACCGGTGGAAATCCGCTGCTCTGGGAAGATCTCTGAACACAAGCTTGTCCCCAGCCTCATCAACAGGAATGAAGACCCCACTTTCCTTGTGTCCCCAGGCAGGGGACCTGTCAGCGAGGCAGAGATGTCACAGGTGCATGGGCCAGCGCCACAACCAAGATGACCCAGGAGGCTGCCAGGCATGGTCTCAATGGAGTGCCGGCAACTTTGGAGGCCAGCCTCCTCAGATTGGAGGCTGAGCCTCTCCACTGAGCATGGCCTCAGACAATTGCTTAACGTTTCTTAGTCTCTGTTTCCTCATCAGCAAACAGGGACTACTTCCTCTTCCTGACCTCAAAGCCAAATTGTCTCTGCTGTTATTCACGGGCAATTCCTGCCCCATGAATCTCCCTGAACAAGAAGACTCTCTCAACCTGGTCCCTCCTCACCCACACACACACAAACACACACACACGCTGACTCCGCTGCTTAGCAGTCTTGACCTCCCAGTTTCTACTTGGTTGAAACCTGCCCTAGGCCACCATATGATTTTCTGGAATCCTCAGATCCACCCCAGACTCACATTCATTCTCATCACTGCGCTGCTAGGGAGACTGAGGCCGCTACAGTGATTAATTGGCTGAGGTTGTTTTTCATATCATGCTGGAAACCGAAGTAGGATCCCAGACTTCTCATAAACATAAACTCCCTGAGTCCTCAGGAAGTGGCTCTGAAATCCCTGGGGAGGCTTTGCTGCAAAATGAAGAGACCCAGCTCAACTTAACCTTCAAACTAGGTCATTCCACTTCTCCAGGAAGCTCGGGTCCCCTGGCATGGGGACAATGTTTACTGTGTGCCTACTAGAGTTGGGTCCTTGGTTGGACACCAAGAATATACTGTGGCAGGTATGGAGATGGCAGGTGGGGATGGGGAAGGGGGAACCCTGCAGAAGGGAGGGTAGAGTCTATGATGGAAGGTGACCATCAAGGCTGGGGATGTGGCTCAATGGTAGAGTGCTTGCCTAGCATGCATGAGGCCCCAGGGTTCAATCCGCAGCAACACACACACACACACACTCAAAAAGTGAACGTCAGGTAAAGGTCTCCAGGTGAAATTAAGGGCCACCAAGACAGGGACAAGCCCCATGACCTGGGCCAAAGTGCCCTTGTAATCCTGTAGCCTCTTGCAGAGACTTTCCTCCCTTACACCTATTCAAGAGGGCTGGCTCTACGGAACCTCAGTGGGATACACCAGGAACCATGTTTCTTCCCCAAAGTCACAGACTTAGCAGTAAAGGTTTGAAGCGGGTAGTGAAATAAAAACCAAACCAACACCCAGCTAAAGCCTCAAGCCCTGCAAAGATGGTATTGAGCTGGTAGGAGCTTTGGGTTTCTAATCA
>PVKS010046539.1:0-13255 GCA_004027875.1 Aplodontia rufa
AAGCGCCATAACCACCAAGCCACCACTCCAGTCCCCCATTCCTCCATTTTGAGGAACCTTCATACGGATTCCCATAGTGGTTGCATTAATTTACAGTCCCACCAACAGTGCCAAAGTGTTCCTTTTTCCTCACATCCTGTGTTTACTTATTATTTGTATTCTTGATTGTTGACATTCTAACTGGAATGAGGGGAGCTGGTGCAGTGGCACACCCTTGTAATCCCAGCAGCTCCGGAGGCTGAGGCAGGAGGATCATGAGTTCAAAACCAGTCTTGGCAACTTAGTGAGACACTGTCTCAAAATAAAAAAATTAAAAGGGCTGGGGATGTAGCTCAGTGGTCAAGCACCCCTGGGCTCAATCCCCAGTACAAAAAAAAAAAAAAAACAAAAACAGAAAACCAAGAAAAAGAGAGGGAATGGGAATGGAAATGGAACTGCAGTCGTGTTGATTAATGACAGAGACACATTCTGAGAAAAGCACTGTTTGACAGTTTTGTTGTACGACATCATAGTGTATGCATGTGAATCTAGATGGTATTACCTCCTACACACCTAGGCTACATATATCATATAGATGATAGCTAGCTAGCTGATAGACAGGTATCATAGCCTATTGAGTCTAAGGTCATGATACAAAAAAAAAAAAACCAAAAAACAAAAAACAGTTTTGTGTCCCCCAACCTGATACAATTATCTATGAATTATCTATGAAAAACCTTCAGCTAACTTAATAATAAATATTTTTAAAAAATCAGTGCTTTCTCCTCAAAATTAGGAAACAAGCCAAGATTTCACCTTCACTTCTGTTCAGCATTATATCGGTTATTCCAGTCATTGTGACAAGAAAAACAAATAAAAAACAAAGCTTGGAAAAGAATTAACACTACTTTATTCACAGATTATACAATTCTATGTGGAAAACTTTAAGGAACCTACTAAAGAAACTGCCAAACTCAGGAGAAAAGGTCAATTTTCTCTTTATAGGATCATGAAAATTAAAAATTAAATAAAAATCATTAGCGGCTATGAAATCCATAGTTCTTTAGGAATAAATTTATCAAAAGATGTGTAAGGCATCTACATAGCTGTGGTCCACTTTACGCTTTGAATGCAGCCCTTGCTGCTCTGACACTCTGACTTATTTTTTTAAATGGATATATTTCTTTCTCTTTTCCCTCCTCCTCCCTAATCTCCTAATCTTGGGGAAACAGGATCACTTTTTTAATATATACAAAGAGAGAGGGACAGTGAGAGAGAGAGAGACAGAGAAAGAGAGAATCAATTTTATTTAGTTTTTCATGTGGCCTTCATTGCTCTGAGACTTCATTGTGTACGTGGTGCTGGGGTTTGAACCCATGTACTTGCGCATGCTGGGCAAGCACCGTAACTGCTGAGCCACTACTCCAGCCCCAGGATCACTTTTTTGCCCCCAGTGCTGTGCAGAACTATCTGTCCTTGAGCACACAACCACCACAGGAACGGAGTAATTCAGACTTGGGGATGAAATCAGAAGATCTCAGAAATGACTGTCTCCCAAATTAGCAAGTGAACTACAAGTCCTTACAGAGAACATTTTTTTTTTTTTTGAGAGAGAGAAAGAGAGAATCAATTTTATTTAGTTTTTCATGTGGCTTTCATTGCTCTAACACTTCATTGTGTACTTGGTGCTGGGGTTCAAACTCGCATCCTGGCGCATGCCAGGCAAGCCCCGTACCCACTGAGGCATCGCTCCAGCCCCAGGAATGTTGATTTTGAATCACTCCTTTAAAAAAACCTTATTCCTCCTGATGGGCAGAATCACAACCCCTGGGACAGGAGTCCCCTGTATTGCTCCTTTGCTAGCAAAGCAATAAAACTTCTTTTTCCAATTTCTCAAAACCAAGTTCTTTTTATTGGATTGGCACTGGGGACATGGACTGGGCTTTTGATTAAATCTATGCCAAAAACTACAAAATACTAGCAAAAGAAATGAAAGAAAATCTAAACAAATGGAGAGCTATACAATGTTCATGGATTGAGAGACTCAATATTGTTGAGCTAATTTTTTGGAAATTTATGTATAGATTCAAGAACAAATATCTCAATCAAGGGGTTGGGGATTTGGCTCAGTGGCAGAGTGCTTGCCTAGCATGTGCAAAGCCCTGAGTTCGGTCCTCAACCCTGAAAAAAAAATATCTCAATCAAAATTACTTATTATTTGGTTGGACTTTTCAGCACAAATTGTTTCCAAATTTTACATGAAAATGTAAACAATCTAGACTAGTCAAAAGAACTTTGAAAAAGTGGAACAAAGCTGAAGGACTTATATTACCTGATTTGAAGACTTACTACAAAAACCACAATAATTAGGAACATGTAATAGTGGCTCAAGGATAGATATATAAGCCAATGAAACAGAATGGTGTTCAGAAATAGAACTACACCAAAGTAATTCAATGGGGAAAGAAAGGACATCTTGATAAAATGTACTGCAACAATTAGACACCTGTATGGGAAAAGAACCCCTTCCTAAGTTCCAAAATTAATTCCACAGGGATGGAAAAGATCTAATGAATAGCAAAAACTATAAAGCCTCTAGAAATGAACATAAAATACTTTCACAAACTTGAGGTAGATAAATAATTCTTTATTTTATTTTAAAGAGAGAGGGCAGAGAGAGAGAGAGAGAGGAAGGGAGGGAGAAACAATTTTTATTTATTTTTCATTTGGTCTTTGTTTCCCTGACACTTAGTTGTGTATTTGGTGCTGGGGTTTGAACTCTTGTCCTTGCACATGCCAGGCAAGCAGCACAACCACTGAGCCACACTCCAGCCCCAGATAAATAATTCTTGAATGAAGTCCAGAAAAGATAAAAATTGATAAATGTTCAAGAAAATGAGAAGACAAAATATTTACAAAAGACATATCTGATAAAGAATCTTTTTTAAAAACCTATTTTTTTAAGAGAGAGAGAGAGAGAGAGAGAATCAGTTTTATTTAGTTTTTCATGTGGTCCTCATGGCTCCGACACTTCATTGTGTACGTGGTGCTGGGGTTTGAACCCACGTCTTTGCGCATGCCAAGCAAGTGTCGTAACTGCTGAGCCACCACTCCAGCCCCTGATAAAGAAACCTTAAAACCCATAAATAAAAAAGAACTATTCAATTTTAAAATGGACAAAATACCAGAAAGACATCTCAACAAAGAAGATATACAGATGGCAAGAAACATAAGATTCTCAAGATCATACATTGTTCTTTTTTTCAAACTGTATCCAGCCTTATTAAAAATACTTTTCATAAACAATCATGGTATTTCAGGCAGGACATGGGCAGACAATTGTTAACAGTATACAACAACTTTCAAACTCCCTTCCTGGATGGACTACCAAAATCAGAAAGCCACTATAAAATCCAATGATGTCTTCATTTCATGCTCTGAATAGGGAAAGTTTAGAGTGAGAGTTGACATTTCATGTTACATCATATATTCTTTTTTTTTTTTTTTTTTTCAGGGCTGAGGACCGAACTTGGGGCCTTTCGTGTGCTAGGCAAGTGTTCTGCCACTGAGCTAAAACCCCAACCCCACATCATATATTCTTAAGACAATTGCAAACTACCATAATAATGAGATGTCACTCCACATCTATTAGAATATCAAAATACCAACATTACCAAATGCTGGGGAGGATGCAAGCAACAGGAACTTTCATTCAGTGCTGGTGGGAATGCAAAATGGCACAGTCACTTTGGATGACAGGGACAGTGAGAGAAAGAGAAAGAGAGAAACAACTGTATTTCGTTTTTCATGTGGTCTTCATTGCTCCGACACTTAGTTACATACGTGGTGCTGGGGTTTGGGTTTGAGGTGGGGTTTGAACCTGGGTACTCATGCATGCCACGCAAACACTATAACCACTGAGCCAGTGCTCCAGCCCCAGCTTGGTACTTTCTTATAACACTAAAGATACTCTTACCATACAATTCAATAACTGTGCTCCTCCATAATACTCAAATGAGTCAAAACCTTACGTCCATACGAAAGCTTACAAACGTATATTTGTGTGTACTGTGGAATTGATTCCAGGAGTGCTCTACCACTGAGCTATCTCTCCAGTCCCTTTTAATTTTTATTTTGAGACAGGGACTCATGAAGTTGCCTAGACAGGCCTTGAGCTTGGAATCCTCCTGCTTCAGCCGCCCCGTAGCTGGGATTACAGATATGTGCCACCACATCTGGCTTGCAAACAGATATTTACAGCAGCTTTGCTCACAGTTGCCACAACTTGGAAGCAATCTCAGCACATCCTTCAGTAGGTGAATGGATAAATAAATTATGCACACAATGGATTCAGGGCTAAGAAGAAATGAATTATCTACCAAGCCATGAAAAGACATTGTTATTATTTGGATGAAAGCTGTCCCCCCAAAACTCAGTATGTGAGCCAATGCAAAAAGCTTAAGAGGTGGAATAATTGGGTCATGAGAGCCTTAACCCAATCCCTGAGTTAATCCTGGGGAGTGTTTAATCGGGTGGTAACTGTAGGGTGTGGCTGGAGGGGTGGGGTCTTTGGGGTATATATTTTATATCTGGAGCGAGGAGTCTCTCTCTGCTTCCTGATCATCATGTGAGCTGCTTCCCTCTGCCACACTCTTCCACCAAGATGTTCAGCCTCACCTGAAGCCCCAAGGAATGGACACAGCCTTCTATGGTCTGAAGCCTCTGAAACGTGAGCCTCCAAATAAACTTTTCTTCCTTAAAATTGTTCTTTACAGGCCATTTAGTCAAAGCAGCAAAAAAGGCTAACTACAGCATTATAAGCATTCCTAAGTGACAGAATCCAGTTTGAAAATGCTACCTACTGTGTAGCATTCTGCAAAAGGCAATGCCATATGACAGGAAAAAGACTGAAGAGGGAGGGAAAGACGAAGACAGTGAAATTAATCCTGCTGATGCTATAATGATGGATGCAAGTTATTATTTATTTGCCATGGGGAAACTGAGTCACAGAGAGGTCAGGTGAGGTTCTGATGGTCACACAGCTAGTCACTTGCACAACCAAGATTGAAATTGAGCAGGCCTGAAGGCTGTGCTGCAAACCGCTCACCATGCCTGTGAGGGACTCCTTGAGGGCCAGGGCCCGCACTGCAGACCAAGCAATGTGAAGGCAGGCCCCCGTAAAAAAAAGGTGACCCGGAGCAGCCAGGGTCTGTGCCTTCAGCCCAAATAAACACCCCGCCATCATTTCCTCAAACTCAGCAGTTGCCAAGAGGGAGCCAGGTGGGAGCCCATGTGGTTTTGATAGAACGTCCATTCAAGGGGAGCTTAAATATTATAGCGGCACTGTTTGCCCGGTTAAATTTAAAGAACTGTCAGTTTATGATGAATTTTTATTTTTAAGGGTTTCAAGTAAGCTGTAAACATTCACTCCAGACTGAAATTTCCTCCATTTAACACCTGGGAGGGGCGGGGCCAGGGATCAGGGGGTGGAGATGGGGGGTGGGAGGAGGCTGGACGCCAGCCAGCTAGGGCAGTCTGGGGACCCTCTTCCAACCAGCATCTCCAGAAAGGGGTGTCAGGGACCAGTGCCCCATGATAAGGGAGGCCAGAAGAAAGCACCACTCTCTCTGATTTAGTTTCTCCTTCCTTGCTTCCCAGCAAAGTGAGGCTCTAATGGGCATTTAAGAATACAACACACTGGGAACACTTTGGGGTCTGCTGCTGGAGGAAGAAAGGAAGTCAGGGACAGTATGCATGGTATGGATGTGATTTATTTTTTTAATGCATGCCTTCTTTTTTTACTTTGAGTATTAATTTTTTTTGGAAGAGCAAATATGCATAGTTTTGTAATCATAAAAAAGTTGTTGCTAAATAAATAAAAAATAAACTAAAACAAATAGCATTGCTACCAGTGACTGCTCACCTATTCTGTTTTTACCTTGGGCTAGGCCCCCACAACTCCACAACTCCACTACGGGTCTTATGCCACTTAATCTTCACCACAAGCTCTGTGATCCTTACTACTGTTTAATCCTCATTTTACAAATAAGAAAAATGAAATTTATGGAAGTGAAGTGACTTGCCCAGAGATCAACAACAGCTGGGAAGTTTTGTTAGTTTGCTAGGCCGCCATGCCAAAACATTGCAACTCAGGTGACTTAAGCGGCAAAACTGCATCATCACAGTTTGGGAGGCTGGAAGTTCCAGGCCAAGATGCCCTTGGGGTTGGTTTCTCCTGAGGCCTCTCTCTGGCTTGCAGATGACCATCTCCTTGATGAATTTTTAGTGGCTTTTTCTCTGTATATGCATATCCTTGGTGTCTCTTTCTGTGTCCAATTTTCTTTTTCTCAAAAGGACATTAGTGGGGATTGGAGCAGGGGCTCGTCCGTTACATGCTTGCCAGGCATGCGCGAGGACACAGGTTCAACCCCAACACCATCCGTACACAACGGAGTTTCAGAGCAATGAAACCCACATGAAAAACTAAATAAAACTGGTTCTCTCTTTCCTTCTGTCCCCCATCCCTCTTAAAAAAAAAAAGACATTAGTGGCTGGGCATGGTGGCACATGCCTTTAATCCCAGCAGCTTGGGAGGTTGAGGCAGGAGGATCACAAGTACAAGGCCAGCCTCAGCAACTTAGTGAGGCCCTAAGCAACTTAGCAAGACATTGCCTTAAAATAAAAAAATACACACACAAAAAAAAAGAGAGAGAGAGAGAGAGAGAGAGAAAGGGCTGGGGATGCGGCTCAGGGGTTAGGTGCCCCTGGGATTAATCTCTAGTACAAAAAATAAACCAAAGGACATCAGTCAGATGAGCCACCCTAACGACCTCATTTTAACTTAATAAACCCTTTGGAGGCTGTTTTCTAACACAGTTACATTCTGAAACACTGGGATTAGAGCTTTGACATAACATCTTTTGAGGGTGGCAGGGTGACAGTTAAGCCCATAACAGAAGTAGGGTCACTGAATCACAGGGCCATCTTGCTGAAAACCTTTTAAATAGCAATCAGCTCAATCAGGGAAGTAGCATCTCATTCTCTCAGGGAACACTTACGGGTTCACCTCCAGGAGAAGGGGAGCCGCAACTGGGTCTCTCCGTCTCTCCCAAGACCTGGTAGACATGGTATGGCCTCCCTTGGCGCTCGTCGGCCTCTTCCCCTCCTCTTCTCTCCACACTGTCATAGAACTGCCTCTGAGTGGAGCATCTGGGAGGATGAACAGGAATAATGACACAGCTGTCACTTACTGTGCACCTCAAATACGACAGGCAAGCTGCCAAGGTCATTTCTAATCTTCACAGCGGCCCTGCGAAGGTAGGTACTATAGTCGTCTCATTTGATATTTTTCTGATTTAAAATGACAGAAAACCCAGCCAGGACTAATATGAGCAAAACAGGGAATCTAACAGCTATGTTTGCATGCTAACCCATCCCCAAAAGCAATGCTTCAAATCATGCTTATTGATCATGAATCTATAGGCTGGCTGGATGGCTCCTCTGGTCTGCTGAGCTCAGCCTCTGTGACCAGCTCTGGGTGATTTTGACTGGGTTCTTTCATGCGTTTGCAGCCAGAAGGCTGGAGACTGGTCCAAGCTGCACTTGGTTGGGTGTCTGGAGTAGGTGAAACCAGGCTTGTTCTTAAGCGAGTGAATGATAGTGTGCATAGTCCTTTGTGGCTGATGACAGAGATACTTTCATGGTTTGGATTTGAGGTGTCCCCCAAAAGCTCCCGTGTAAGATAATTCAAGAATGATTGGATTTTTAACAGCTGTGCACTAATCAGTGGGTTAATTCACCGGTACGGATTGACTGGGTGGTAAGTGTGGGCAGGTGGGGTGTGGCTGGAGGAGGTAGGTCCCTGGGGGTGTGGCTTTGGGGTTGATATTTGGTCCTTGGTAAGTGGAGCTCTCTGCTCCCAGTCATCATGTCCTGAGCTGCCTTCCTCCACCACACCCCATGGTGTGCTGCCTCACCTTGGGCCCAGAGCCATGGAATTAGCCATCTATGGACTGAGACCTCCGAACCCATGAGCCAAAATAAACTTGTACTCTTGCACAGTTGTTCTGCTCAGTTCTTTTGGCCACAGTGTTGAAAAAAACAGGCTCGGGCTTGGAACTGGCCCCATTATCACTACTACCATGTTCTGTTGGCCCAAGCAAATCAAACCCAGATTCAAGGAGCAGGTTCCATCTTGGGAGGGCATTGCTACAGCGCCATATTGCAAAAACGCAGATACAGGAAAGGATGGAGGAGTTTTGCCATTTTTGTTTTTAATCTTGCATAGGGAATTGGTTGGTCAATGTATATGAAAAGTCTGAAGAGTCTGGCTTCAGACACAGCTTAATACAACCACTCAAGTACCATTGCGGTCTCTTGGCTTGGCGCTGCTTCCTGGGTTATTCCTGTCTCAGAAATGCTTTTCCTTGAGGCTGGAGCAGTGGCTCAGTGCTTGCAGCGCATGCCCAGCATGCGCCAGGACCCGGGTTCAAACCCCAGCACCACGTACACAACTGAGTGTCGGAGCAACAAAGGCCACATGAAAACTAAATAAAATTGATTCTTTCTCACTCATTAACCCTCTCAAAAAAAAAAAAAAAAAAAAAGGAAAAAAGAAATGCTTTTCCTTCAGAAGAGAAAACTAGAACTAAAGCGACTCCATACTGCGCCTTGTCACATCTTCACAATTACTGAAAAGCACCCAGTTCGCTTCACAACTGGAACAACTGGACTCTCATTGGCCAGAGTTGGGTCACATGTCCCTCCCTGAGCCAATCACTGGAGGGGGAAAGGGTTATGGTATAACTGGACTCTCATTGGCCAGAGTTGGGTCACATGTCCCTCCCTGAGCCAATCACTGGAGGGGGAAAGGGTTATGGGATAACTGGACTCTCATTGGCTGGAGTTGGGTCACATGTTCCTCCCTGAGCCAATCACTGGAGGGTGGGGGTGAGCGTGAGGGAAGTGCTGACTAGTTAAGATCTTGGGAGCCAAAGGGGGGATTCTACCCAAACCACGTAGGCTGAAAGTGGAAGAGGGATGGGTCCCTGTGGGGAATTGAGGATACCGGGTAGAAGGTTGCCCTGCAGCCCAGATGTTCACAACAGTTGTAACTTCTTTCTTACGGAGGAGACAACGAAGGCTCAGGGAGGTTGAGTGTCCTGAGCAAGATGATCCAGCCATGCGACAGGACTGTAATCCACCTCTGCCTGCTTCAGAGCCTGTCCACGTTCCCCAGCACCCTCCCCCTGCACCTGTGGGCCATCCTCCCACCCTGTCCAGCATGAGGAAGGGCCAGAAGCCATCTGAAGAATCACTGAAGGCACTGGGGCTGAAGGCCACCCGCCAGCATCCGAGTGGTCTCCTTGCGGATGCTCAGGGCAGAGCTGAGGCCGAGGAGGCAGATATAAAAAAGACGAAAGGACAGCCAAGCCTTCTCAGCGTAAAGGAGGGGGAAGGGCGAGAGCACTGGGTGGGGAGGCGAAGGACAGGCAAGGGCCCGCTGGGTGCCCCTGAGCTTTTCCAGATGATTCCCAGGGGACCTTGCTCAACAGCTCCATGAGGTCAGTTCTGGGACGTGGGATTCTCAGACAGTGACTTAGCTGAGTCAGGCAAAACCCAGACAGGAATTGCTTTCTCCTAATCCTCCCTTCCCAGGACGAGAGGCATCTTCAAAATTCTAGCCCCGATGGCTTCTACGGAGTCCCAGTGGCCCTAAAGCAGGGCGGTGAGACCTCAGTCTTCACCTGGATCAGAGCAGAGTTTGAATCCTTCCCTGACACTCCCCAGCTGTGTAGTCAAGAACAAGTCACTTCTCCGAGGCTCTGGGAGGAATTCCAACTGCCCAGCGCGGGTGAGGGACCCCGGGAGCCAGTGTGTGCCCAGGACCTGCTGGGAGCGCAGGCCCTGCCCACCTCGCCCAGCTGCCCGCAGGAAGCACGCTCCTGCCTGCACAGCGCCCTGCACAGCGCCCCCCGACGACTCGGCAATAGCTTCCAGGTGCCCCAGACAGGAAACCCCGGGGCCCCGTGGTCCCCGCCACAGCCCAGGGGGCTCCTGCTCTTCCCCTGCCTCCCGGTGCCCACAGCACACAGATTTCTTTCACTCTAACTGTAAGAACCCGGCAGCTGATTTAGGAGTGTGCTCAGGGCCCAGAATGTAAACCATTTCTCACCAGGAATGTGTAAACAACCCATAAAGCAAAGGATTTGGGGCCCGGTCACGTGGCCCAGCTGCCCATAAAAACCAAAGCATTGATCTCTGCTTTGGAGTGAGCCTGTAAGCCGCGGGGATGATGGAGGGGCTGCGTGTTGGAAACCTGTAATCTCCCACCATACATCTGAGGTGGCATGTTTGAAGTCCTAGGATGAGTTATTTATATTATTTTTGCAACGTGTACTGAAAGGGCATTAGCCCAAACTCCTGGCAAAGAGGCTGACAGGGCCCCGGCCACTTGAAAATAAAAAAAAAATGGGCGGGGTGGGGGCGGGATAAAAGGGGTTCTCGCAGCAAGTCCCTGGTGAGCCAGTTTCTCTGGGTAGCCTTGTAATCAAAGCCAGATCACCCAGCGCATGCTTCCCAAACCCCGCCGCTCAAGGTTCACCTTCCCAACTGCCACCACATCCGTGTGCCACCTGATCAACCTAATACTTTTTAAGTCACTACTTTCTACCTACCTTCATTCCAAATAATGTCCATGAAATCGTGTGTTTGCTTTCTTAGTTTTATTTTTTCTCTTATGCATTAAAATATATTTGTAACTTAACAGGTGTTCACTTTTTAGCAGGTAAAATCACCTGGCATAACACTCCTGTACCACACTTGGGGAAACACTGGCATAGTCAGACACTTTCACTGTCCAAATTAGGAAACTGAGGCCTTCAGAGAAAGAGTCTTACCCAAGGTCACTCAACTCTGTAGGAGCAGATTGGGAGCAGGAGGGATTGATAATAACAACTACCTATTTGCTGAGCATTTTCTGTGCTCAATTTCTTTACACACATTTTGCAATTCATTTAACAACATGGAGATGGTTGTATCCTCTGCGGATCAGGGAACTGAAGCCCAGAGAGGGTAAGTGGTTTGTCCAAGGTCACACTGCTCTTCAGTGACTGAACCAGCATTTTAGTTCAGGTCTTCTTGACTTCTGGTTCCTAATCATCCAAGGGAAAGAGAAAAGAGAGAAAGAAAAGAAGGGATGAAATACGTTTTAAATGCTAACAACTTTTACATCAATGGCTATATCCTTCTCTGCTCACCTATTCAGGGTCCCTACTTCACAAAATCCTCACCCTAGCTGAGAGTTGCCATAAAGAGCAACTTCCCAAGCTCCCAGCAGGATGTTGCATAAGAAAATCCTCAGCTGCTCACATGCTTGGTTGCCTGGGATTCAATCTGTGCTTCTACGAATTTGACATTTTAAATTCTACATGTAAACGAGGCCATGAAAACTATATGTCTGATAAGAATCTAATTTTCAAAACACATAAGGAACTCAAGAAACTCAATAGAACCCCCCCAAATAATCTGATTCTCAAAATAAGCAAAGGACCTGAACAGACATTTCTCAAAAAAAGAAGTGCTCAGGACAACAGATAGATGAAAAAGCACTCAATGTCACTAGTCATTGATTTGATTTGATTCAAATCAAAACCACAATGAGCTACCCTCACATCCTTTAGAATGGCTACTATGAAAGAGAAGGAGGGACTGGAGTGGTGGCTCAGAGGTTATAGTGCTTGCCTGCCATGTGTGAGTACGCAGGTTCAAATCCCAGCACCATGTGCACAATGAAGTCTTGGAGCAATGAAAAACACTAAATAAAAATTGATTTTCTCTTTCTCTCTCACTGTCCCTCTTTCTTTAAAATAAAAATGGGGTGGACTGGAGCAGCGGCTCAGTGGTTGCGGTGTTTGGGTGTTTGCCTGACATGTGCGAGTACGCAAGTTCAAACCCCAGCACCACGTACACAACAAAGTGTCAGAGCAACGAAAGCCGTGTGAAAAACTCAATAAAAATTGATTCTCTTTCTCTGTCTCACTGTCCCCTCTTTCTTTAAAAAAAAAAAAGGAGAAGAAGAAGAAGAGAAAGAGGAGGAGAGAAAAGAAGAAGGAAAAAGAGGAGAAGAAGTAAAAAGGAGGAGGAGGAAGAGGAGGAGAAGAAGAAAGAAAAAAGATAACAAGTGTTATCGAGGATGTGGAGGAAAAGACTTGTACCATATTGGTGGGAATGTAAATTAGTAAGAGTCATTATGGAAAATGAATTGGAGGTTCCTCAAAAAATCAATAGTAGGATCACCAGATGATCCAGCAATCCCAGTACTAGCTATATATCTCCAGAGGACTCAAAATGAGTACGTTGAAGAGATGTTTGTGACCCCCCATGCTCATTGCAGCAATATTCACAAAAGTCAAGAAACATGCCTGGCGATGGATGAGTGGCTAAAGAAAGGTGATCAATATTCCCAATGGAATAGTATTCCGTGTTTAAAAAGGAAACCCGCCATTTGCAATGACATAGTTGAACCAGGAGGACGTGATGGCAAGTGAAATAACCCTGGATTGCAAATGTGAAGGAATATTTTATGTTTACTGGACAAGTCTTTGACTCCCTGGGGGCTCTGGTGCTGTCCAAGCCCACTGAGACAAATCTCCAGTTTTTACAAACTTGGGAACTCTTCACGATGTGCACTCGTGTGTTCGGATTTTGATCTTCACTCTGCTGTTCCTACCGAAATTTCTGATCTTGCTAAACTCCAGTTCTCCCAGTTGTGAAGCAAACATAGTCAAAAGCCTGTTCTTAAGGAGCTGTTCTGAGACTGTATACAGTTTATAAAGCACTTTGTGGAGCGCCGGGCGTGTGGTAAAGGCTTCATACAGAAGCAATTATTCCTTGTTTCTAAGAATTGTATTTTCAGGGTCCTATTCCAGAAATAAAGATACTGGGGCTGGAGCGGTGGCTCGGCGGTTACGGCGCTTGCCTGGCATGTGCAAGTACGCGGGTTCGAACCCCAGCATCACCTACACAACGAGGTGTCAGAGCAATGAAGACCATGTGGAAAACTCAATAAAAATTGATTCTCTCTCTCTCTCTCTCACTGTCCTTCTCTCTAAACAAATTTTTTAAATAAAAAAAATAAAAAGAAATAAAGATACTGGGAAACTCAGGTTTGTGAACAGAGTAAAAGAAAAACGTGGTTTTTTATCAAACCCATTAAAAAGATGCATTGGGTTGCCAAACATAATTTAGCTGCGAGATTGGCTGCATCCCCTCATTC
>PVKS010046540.1:0-13247 GCA_004027875.1 Aplodontia rufa
CTTCAGTTGATGCGCTTTATCTGACACCGGAACGGCAGGAGAAGAAATGTAACAGGAAATAGATGAGTTCTACTTGGGTCATGCGGAATCTGAAGGCTTGTGTAGGGACCAAGTCCTGTTACTCACCCTATGGATTTTCCTTTAATGGATAAGTCAGGTAGGAATTAAAATTTGGATTTTCACCAACTGTGGAATGGATGAGATCTCCCACCGCAATGGACCAAAACAAAAGGGGAGCAGGAAGTAGAAAGACTGCTAAGGATTCGCACCTTTATTTGTAGGACACACCTATGGAGAGCCAGCCTGTGCCGGTCAGCATCCTGGGGGCACAGTGTGGGCCCTTGGAGTACGTGGACACATTTTTGGGAGCCTGGATAAAGGGCAGATGCGTGGAGAGGCAGAGAGTGGGGTGATTGTGATACCTTTGGTCCCTTTGTCTTGGTTAAGTCTACCTCCTAGGCCCTGGTGTCCTCTCATTAGCCCTGTCCTCAACTTCTGGAATTCTCCCCCCAGCACAGAGAGCAATCCTCTGGGCAGTTCCCACATCAACAGGGCTCTCCTCAAGCTGGGGGTGTAGCTCAGTGGTAGGGCTCTTGCCTAGCATGCATGAGGCCTGGCGTCAATCCCCAGCACCCCAAAAAGGAAATACAAAGGAGACCAAGTTGGCAGACATCAGGGCGCACCTCCAGAGCATTAAAGGCACCCGCAGGTCTCGAGATGTGGCTCAGCAGTACAGCGCTTGCCTGGCATGCACGAGGGCCCAGGCTGGATCCCCAGCACCACACACACAACTAAGTGTCAGAAAAACCAAGGCCAGATGCAAATATAAATAAGAATGATTCTCTCTTCCGCTCTCTTAAAAAAAATAGCACCAGCAATTGTTTTCTTCATAGACTGATCACAAAGACAACCCTGCCTGTGTCGCTTGCGTTTCTCACCCCAGGATCCATTTGGGACAGTTTTCTACAAAGCTTCTTGTTCCAGTTTCTCAAAACAGCCAGAGATGGTTTGAGTGAATTTCGCATGTTTACACAAGCTGATGATGCTTGTTTCCACAAACGACTCTTTAAGGAAATTCAAACAAAAAGCTATTCTGTTTTCCTTGCCTCTTCTTATTCATTATTATGAAAATTTTTTTTTTGTAAGAAGACTCTCAGGGGGAAATATACATGCAAGTTTAGAAACCCATGCTGATTGGAAGGACCTGTTTGGGCTTGGGTTTCGTAGTCTGCTGTTTTGAGATCCAAGGACCTTGCCAAGCTCTGTACCTATTTCTTGATCTATTGAGAAGCTACTGTTTCACTGGTTATGTCCACTCCAATCTGTGCGGACCTTGACCTTTTGAAACAGAAATTTTAAAGATGGAACTGAATTGAGTTCTTCATTTCATGTGCAAGTGTGAAATGTGTGTGTGGGTGTCGCGCTGGACCAGCGAGGCGGCAGTAACGACCCGCACACTCTGGTTGCTTGCGGAGCTCGCTGGCGTGCTTTATTCAGGAAGTTGTACGCTTATATAGCGAAGGTAACCCAATCAGCAGGCTGTTGCTACGAGGAAGAAAACTCTGCTGTGGGCTCCTATTGGTTGTCGCTAGGTGGTCAGATATTGCCAGCATACGAACCAGGAACAGCACGAGGTCAGCTGACTTGGTTTGAGCCGCCAGCTCCAGCTTAAAGCTGCCTGCGGCGTGGTGTGGCCCCCAGGTGCCGCCCGCCACATGTGGGGGTGCTCTTCCCTAGTATAAAGGATTTTCTTTTCTTTCCTTCCTTCCTTCCTTTCTTTATTTCATTCCTTCCTTCCTTCTTTTTTCTTTTTCTTTCTTTCTTTCTTGGTACCAGGGATTGAACCTAGGGGCACTCAACCACTGAGCCACGTCCCCAGCCCTATTTCTTTTTTACTTTGAGATTTTTGAGACAGGGTAGTGCTAACTTGCTTCAGGCCAAAGTTACTGAGGCTGGCCTCAAACCTGTGATCCTCCGAACTCATCCTCCCAAGCCCCTGGGATTACAGGGGTGCATACCACCTCTGGCAAGAGGATTTTTTTGTTTCATAGCCTTTCCCTTCAAGCTAGGTCCTTAGCAATGTTGTGGGCTAAACAAATATTGCCTTGTCTTTTCTAGCATCTTCCTTTCTTCTTGAGGTAGGTACAACTAAGTCTTCAGGACTGCCTTGGTGTCCCTCTGTCTTTGCAATATAAATACAGCTTCAGCAAGTACACAATGCCTCAGGATTGTCTCAGGATGACAGCAGTGATGGCAAAGGGGACAGTGCTGATACTGGGCTGTGGAAGGGGATGTATCTGCTAGTGCGGCAATGATGCAACGTAACAAAGCTCTCCGGACCCAGAGGATTCAAATAACAGTCGTTGATTCCTCCCTACCTGCTGCTGAGTTTCCTGATGGCTGGGTGTTCTAAGCTGGGCTGGGTGGCTGTGCTTCAGGGCAGGTCCAGCTGGGCTGGGCTCATGAAGAAGAGCAAGCTCAGGGTTGCTCCTCATGCATTTATTCGAGTCCAGACTAAAGGAGCAGCAGCTCTCTAGCAGAGAGAGAGGGTTCTCCCCACGGTGATTCCAGAAGTATGACAGGGTGTGTTAGTCAGGGCTCTCCACAGAACAGAACAGAACCAGCAGATTACGTTTTTTTAAAGAGAGAGGGACAGTGAGAGAGAGAGAGAGAGAGAGAAGCAATTTTTATTTAGTTTTTCATGCAGCTTTTGTTGCTCGGAGACTCACTGTGTACATGATGCTGGGATTTGAACTCATATACTCATGCATGCCAGGCAAGTGCTGGAACTGCAGAGCCACTGCTCCAGCCCCACATTTAAAAAATTTTTTTATAAGTGGGGATTTATTGGATTATAGAGGATGAAAAGTTTCACTATGATCATCTCCCAAATAGAGAACCAGGGAAGTTACGAGCGGCTGAGTCCAAGAAGCTGAAAGTGTCAAAATAAGAGATGAATGATGCAGTCCAAGGCTCATGGCCTGGGGACCTGCACCCGTTCACCCCAGGGCTGCTGTTGACAGTCTCAGAGACCAAAGAGCAAATAACCCACGTTCAAGGCCCTGCTCTCCTGCTCCGTTCGTTGACCCATATGCCAGTCTTGCCGGAAACACTCGCAGAGAGGCGCTCAGAAGCTTGCTTTGCCGGTTCTTTTGCCATCCCTCAAACCAGGCAAGTTGACACCCCAAATTAGCCATTGCAGAGGGTCAGCTGCATTTCCCCTGCCTCTATGGCTCTGAGTCTGTCTAAGCCCATTAGAAGAAGGAACTTACCTGGCCCGGCCCAGACTCGAGAAGCACAAGCTGCCCACTAGGAGAACCAAGAGAGACGGCCAAGACTCACATCCAAAGAGAGAAGTAAATCGCTTCCTTCCTTCCTTCCTTCCTTCCTTCCTTCCTTCCTTCCATCTTTCCTTCCTTCCTTCCTTCCTTTCTTTTAAAGAGAGAAAGAATGCAAGAGAAAGAGAGTTAATTTTACTTTTTCATTTGGTTTTTGTTTTTACTCCACTTAGTTTAGTATGTTGTGCTGGGGATGGAACCTGCTACAGTGCCAGACAAGCACTCTACCCCTGAGCCACCTCTCCAGCCCCCCCAAAAAGTAAATTTCTGAGAGAATGAGTTTCAAATGTCTATAAAAAATGATAGGTGAGCGAGGTGATGAATATGTGAACGAGCTGGATTTAATCATGCAACATTGTTGGCAAATATTAAAACATTCATTCGTATCCTGCAAATGTATATTATGATGAGCTAGTAATCACAAATAGTATTAATAATATTTTTAAAAGTTTATTTCTCACATGGGAAAAGGGTAGGGAATAGATATTGCAAAATAGTATTATGTTCTATTACCAGCCGCCCTTTAAGGGGCAGGTCCAAGGTCCCAATTCTCTTGCCTACGGCATTCAACTAGGACTTATTGAACTCCAACTTCATGTCAGGAACCGTGTGGAACACTGAGATTGTAATAAGGAAGACACTGAAGAATTTAGGAGATGCAGCCTGGGTTAGTGCTGGGAGAACCAGGCAAGGCACGATCTCATGGGATGGAGGGAGGCAGATGGGGCCTTGGGCTCAGAATGGAGTGGGTTGAAGGTTTTGGAGGGCTGACACCCTGGGGGCAGTGAACATAATTGACATTTCCTCTGCCACAGATTCTAAGTTCTTTCTGCCTCCGTTCTTCTGGAGAAACCAGGCCAGATTGACTGGTCTACAGGGAATATGTACATCTGGGGTCTTAAGTTCAGAAAAGCCGGGACATAAGCCTGCCTGCAAGACAGACTGCACCAGATAAGACGGGAACCAGGACTCTGTGAGAACCAGGCCTCCACTGTCAGGGTTCTGAGGCTCCCAGGGAGGTGGCCACCATCCCAGAGAATTCCAGGACGTGGTGGATTCACCGAACCATCCGAAGCTTCCAGAACCATGAAGGAGTAGACAAGGGAGCCAGACGGTGGAAGAACTAAACCTTTGCGTCTCTGCTTTCTGCAGTTGTGGTTGATGGAACGGTGTCAGCCTGATACTCGTGTGGTCGTGACTGATGGTCACAGGGATCTGTGAATGGTCTCCTATACACATTCCAGGTGACTGAGGATTGCATTTCATAAGAAAGGAATAAAGCTAGCACAACAAAAGTTTCATCCACTTGCACAAAAGGGTTACAAAGCGCTAAGACCTCTTTCAAGGGGGGAGCTCACTTAGACAATTAAGAGATTGGAAAGTGAAATAATTAATGAGCTGGGAAGGAAGTTTTCATTAAGCCTTTTGGCAGAGAAATAAGTAAAGCTCAGTATGTGTCCCAGGGTAGCAGCCACCCAAAATAAAATACACAAATGTGACTGAAGCAGCGTTACTTCTTACTGACTTGGTCAGGATGTATTAGACAGCCAACTGTAATTTTCAGAGTTTCACTGGGCTTGGGTTTAGAAAATCCAATGTGACCATCCAAGTTTTAGGAACCCTTAATGTTTCATCGGTTTGACCCCCACAGATACAGCAGGCAGGAAGAACCATCCTATAATCCCTTAGGCCACGTAGGGCCATGACCTTTAGAGATGTCCGCATATTGTTGTAAATTTTTCTCACTATGGAATTTTCTGAAACACAAATTCAGTGGTCATTCCCAAAATCTGCCATCCCAACCATCTCTAGGGCATGAGAGCAAAATCGATTCAATCTGGTTTTGTAAAAATAATTTTACAGGAGCACCCCCTCCTTCCTCATTCATTTACATATGTCCCAAGGCTATTTTTATAGAACTGAAGAGCAGTCACAGGGCATTACTGCATAAAAAGTCTGAAACATTTACTCTCTGTCCTTTTATAGAAAAAGTTCACCCTGCCTGGAGGTGCATGCTTATAATCCCAGCAGCTTGGGTGTCTGGAGCCGGAGGATCTCAAGTTCAAAGCCAGCTTCAGCAACTGAGAGAGGACCCAAGCAACTTGAAGAGACCGTGTCTCAAAATAGAAAATTAAAAAATGTGTTGGGGATGTGGCTCAGTGGTGAAGCACCCCTGGGTTCAATCCCTGCCATCAAAAAAAAAAAAAAAAAAAAAAAGAAAAAGAAAAAGAAAAAAAATCACTAAGTCCTGCTGTAGGGAGTAGACTGGATAAATCAGCGTGGATGTCCCTAGGGCTCTCTTTTTCTCCTCCTCCTGCCTCTGCTCCCTGCTAAATTGGATTTATTCTCAGGCAAGCTGTCTCCAAGGGGTAGACAAGATGGCCAGCCGCATGTCTTATACAAAGTCCTGAGCTTTCATAAGTGCAGAATCAAAGCGATTCTCTTTCTCCCAGCATGGATTGCAATTGCTGACTCTACTCCCCTGGCCTCAGATTCAGACTGTGCTCCTCCCTGGTAGCTGTGCTAGGGAGGGTGGAAGTCTCCATACCGTGCGTTTGCTTTGAGGGTCCTTCCTACACCTATACGAGGAGGAAGAAGGGCCAAATGCTTTACAGCTCCAAAGGTCAGGGAAGAGGAATTCCCAAGAGGAATCAAAGGGACTCTACGGACAGCTACAGAATTGGCACGAAGGCTAGAGTCCTGAAATTCTTTTTTTTTTTTTTTTCCGGTACCAGGGATTGAACTCAGGGCGCTTTACCACCGGGCTGCATCCACAGTCCTCTTTTTAATATTTTGTTTTGAGACAGGATCTTGCTAAGTTGCTTAGGGCCTCACTCAGTTGCTGAGGCTGGCTTTGAACTTGTGGTCCTCCTGCCTCAGCCTCCCAGCTCCTGGGACGAAAAGCCTGCCCCATTGCACCCAGCTCCGAGATCCCTTAAGTGGCTCAGATTTCCATTTGGTCTCTCACTGTGATTGCTTCCAGCTACTTAATTATCCACTTTTCTCCATCTCGCATCCTGCGTCTCCTGTTTTTGCCCCATACTGGTCAGCTCTGTTAGTCCACTCCCTCCAAGTTCACTTACAGTGCTGTGGGGTGCAGGTTGTAACGCAAGCATGCAGCATTAAAAATAACTCTAGCGTCCCAAAGGGGATTTACTTTTTCCTTAGAAAAATTCTACTTTTTTTGGTCCTCCTTCAAATTAATTTCTGGAGCAAGTTGTACCCCCCTCCAAAACTTTCTAAGGAACTTTGCAAAGCAGAATGCTTCTATGCAAGGTCATTAACACTATAACGGTAGCAAAAGTTTTCAAAGTGTTGTGCCATGGTCTCAATGGTTCTCACACAGGTCCTCCCTGTAGAACAATCCCCAGGAGAGAACAGAAGCGAGGAAGGACTTCAGAGGGAGGGTTTTACTTATTTTCACATGCCTGCTATATTTTCATATTTGGAAATCATAGATTTTATAAATGGTCTTTCCTTTAAAGAAGCCTTCCTTCCGTCATCAATAAAGTGCACAGGTTTATGAGCCCCAAGTCAGGGTTCATGTGCCTCTCTTTGCAATGAGAACATGTTCTAGGCAGCCTCTGACCAAGAAAGGTGAGAGACTTGGAGAAATCTTGAATCCAACCCACAATCCAGAGCCATATCCAGGAAGAGCTCAGCTGAGATCAGCCAAAACCCAGCTTGCCCACGGAGGGAGGCAAATATGTTGCTTGTGAACTCTGAAACTCCCGAGGATGCTTGTTACACAGCAGTATTGTATTAACAGCTGATCCACACTGTTAAGCTGAGAGTCAAATCCAGTTCATGTCCACAAATGGTTGTCTTTATAACGTTGCTCTTTGTCTTACCTCTAAGGACACTTATTTTTTTTTTCCAAAGAAAGAAGGGACAGTGAGAGAGAGAAAGAGAGAAGCAATTTTTATTGAGTTTTTCATGTGGCTTTCGTTGCTCTGACACTTCGTTGTGTACATGGGTGCTGGGGTTTGAACTCGCGTACTCGTGCATCCCAGGCAAGCGCCGTAACCTCCAAGCCACCGCTCCAGCCTCAAGGACACTTATTCTTGTTGTGACATATTAATGCCTCTTTCTTCTTCTTCTTCTTCTTATGAGACAGACAGTTCCAAAAGATAGAAATTTCGTTTCTCTCATGTCCTCTCAGTCCTAGGCAAATATTTCTTAGTGCTGTTCAATAAAAATTTGGGTTGAACGGTAAATTTAAGCCTCTTGTTGGTGATGGCCAGTGCTGTAGTTTGGATCTTGAAAATATACATGTGTCAGAGGTTTAGTGCCAAGGCAGTGCTATTGGAAGACGGTGGAACCTTCTGAGGTGGGACCTAATATGAGTTCTTCAGGTTATTGGGGATGTACTCTTGAATGGGATGGTGGAACTCTAGTTCCTTCCTCTTCCTCTTCTTTGATCCCAAGCCATAAAGTGAGCAATTTTGCTCCATCACAGGTTCCTGTCATGATTCACTGCCTCAGTTTAGGGCCCAGATTAATGGGGTGAGTTGATAATGGATTGGAATTCCCAAAGCTGTGAGCTCAAATAACCTTTTTCTCTTTATAAGTTGGCTTACTCAGGTATTTTGTTGTAGTAACAGAAAACTGACAACAGCTTGAGTGATTGATGGAAATTATATGCTGATTAGCTGTTGGAAACTAAATATAATTGGTCCCAGGTAGAAACAGGTGAGATTTAGGAAAGAAAGGGCACAAATTCATCTTTCTAAAAATGACAGACCTTAGACTGCCAACAGTAGTGAGGCAAACTACAGTATTTTTCTTGTACCACTAATGGGTTTATTTTGCCCTAGTGTGTGGTGAGAGATCTTTTTGGATTCATCTCAAAGGCTTTGTGATTATAGTAAGTGACTTTATTAAATGGATATAGTTTACAGATAATACTCTCTGCCTTCCCAAGAAAAATCTGTTCTGTCTGGAGAGTGTTCTTGTCTCTGTTACTTAATTCTTTTTCATTTCATGGTTTCAGTCAAACATCCTTTCTTGAAATGGCCTAAAAGCATGACGTTTTGCTCTGGCCTTAGTGGCTATCCATTTTTTCAAACAGAAAATGTCTATCCAAGTATGAAAATGGAAAAAAAAAACCCCTCATAACAGAACACCGTGGTAGCTCACTTAATCTTGGAACAGCATAAAAAATCAAGCATGTGGAAGATCAAGCTGAAAATATTATGGGTCAAACATTGCTGAGTATGGACTGGCTGAAGAAGTGAACCCACCCGGAACATTGTGTGATGATTCTGTCTTAAGCCTGAAATAACTGTGGGTGGTTTTAGTCAAATAACAGTAGAAAGGAAATAGGGGAAGGCTATTTCAGACACAGAGGCGCCGATGGGGCTGGGATGCTCTTTCATCCCATGGTACGCGACTGAGCAGATGTGGAACTCTGGGAATATTCAAACTATTTCTGCCGTGGTAAAACCAAAGGACCCGGCAGGACCTCCGAAGAGAGGATGAGATGATGTTAGCATCTGGTCAGATCTAAAGGGAGATTAAATGTGTCTTGGTTGTGGTCAGGTGAAGACTCCCTAGAAAATCTCCGCAGTTTACTTCTAGTGGCAGGAGAAGAGGGTAAGGAAAATGTCTCTTACACTCTATATGTGACCAAAAGCCTTCTTACTCCTCACTCCCAGAGTTCCAGGAATACAAAAGGGATCTGAGGCAGAGATTGCTGACACTTCCTGAAACCTCCCAGAGTGGTCAGGGCATCTTGGTGCAAGCTGGCAGGTCTACTTCCTGGTGGCAAGCTGGCTGGTCTACCTCCTGGTGGCAAGCTGGTTGGTCTACTTCCTGGTGGCAGGACAAGATGATTTTGGAGTCCAGCACCTCATCTTCAGCCTTCCAGATCCAGAATCTCACTCCTCTTGGTGACACATGGGGGACATTCATCACAGAGATATTGAGCCATTCCAACCTCACTGCCATGCACGAATTTATATGGGAATACTGGAGGGGTCAAGGAGATTACATATTCATGCTTGCTTGATCAGCACAATTTAAAATCTCTGATCCATTCACATCACTTTTTAAACAAATACTCTTGAAGTATCTGCTATGTGCCACGCAAGCAAGAGGGCATGCTACAAGCTGGGATGTCATGTTTTAAAAAAAAAGACTGACTTGTGTTGTGGGAAACTGAAATCACAGGGAGTTGGACGTGTTGAAAAATTAATAGTTTTAGATGGCGGAAATCAGTAAAAGTAATGTAAGAGAGGATTATGGAAGGTTTTGGAAGATGGTGGTTGCTACCTGTAGTTTTTTGATGGTGATCGTGTCCTTAGTTCCTTTTGTCCCCGAGGACCAGATCTAACCCCACTCAGAGTCCAGGTGTGCAGCCTGTAAATTCCCTTGTTTCTTTTCTTTTTTTTTTCTTTAAATTATTTTTGTATTCAGAAATTTATTTGTTGAACAATCAAACAATCTTCTAATGAAATAATATAGTATATATATATATAAATTCTGAAAATTAGATTTATCCCCAAGAGCCCCCACTAATTACCCACCCTATCCCTCCCTCCTCCTTCCCAATACATCTCTACAAATGCCTTAGGTTGTATGTCATTACAAGTTTTCTGGATTTAAATCATAAGAATTGACCTCCATTCTCAATGGCCAGGGTCTAGCTCCAGCCTCCATAGATGAGTGGAGACATTCGACCCTTGGTTCTCTGGGTTAAGCTGATTTTACTCAGCATAATTTCTTCCATAGCCATCCATTTACCTTCAAAGGCTGCAATATCATTGTTTCTAATTGCTGAGTAAAACTCCATGGTATATATGTACCACAGTTTTTGGATCCATTCATCCAGAAAGGGACATCTGAGTTGTTTCCATAGTCTAGCAATAATAAATTGAGCTGCTATGAACATAGATATTGCTGTGTCACTATAATGTGCTGATTCTAAATCCCCTGGAAAGATACCCAGGAGTGGAATAGTAGGGTCACATGGTGGACTCATCCCACTGCTTTCCAGAAGCAGTACCAGTCTGCAGCTCCACCAACAGTGTGCTGGTGTGCCTTTCTCTCCACAGCCCCTCCACCATCTATTATTGCTTATTTTCTTCATTTTTGCCAATCTGAGTGGCGTGAGGTGATACCTTAAGCTAGTTTTAGTTGGGCTTCTGTCAATCTATCCAGAGCCCTAACCTTGGGATTGATCATGTAGAATATGGACTCCATAGCTTGGCTTTCAAGGTCCTTCTCAATCTAGACTCCTCAGCCCTAGTTTCTAGTGCACAAACGAGCCACCCTCCACCTTCCCTGAACCTCACCCTGACACAGTGTGTCTCCTCTTCCTGTGCCTTCTTATACAGGCAAACCGAGAAAGCAGCTGGAAACATCTACTGCGTTTAGGGTGCTGCCCAATGTCTAGAAGGCCCCTTTCCCAATGCTCCTGATGAATGTCCACCTGTCCAAATGTACATTGTTTCTCAAAGCCTCATTCACATCTTCCCTCTTCCAAGAACATTTTAAATTCTTCAGCTGAACAGAGTCTCCCCCTTCTCATTGCACATCAGATTTTCTGTCAAAGCATTTAATGTAATTTGTCTTGCAATGTAATTGTTTATATGATGAGTCTAGATTCATCACTAGAATAGAAATCCCTGAGGAATGGAGCCATTTAAAAAAGTCCTTTGTGTTACCCTCAGGGCTTGGCAATACAAGTTAATCTCGGATACAGGAATGCCCTAGAAGTTGGAAAGTATCACATAGAATTAGGGGTTATAAAAACAATAGCACCCGTATGTTGGCTACTTTCTTGGACTCAGGCTTGGTACTACAGCTTGGATGTTGAATGCCCCTCAGTGCACAGGTGTTAAAGGCTTGGTTCCTAGGGTGGCACTGTTGGGAGGTGCTGGAGGGGCCTGGTGGGAGGTCTTTAGGTCATTGGAGGTGTGCCCTTGAACAGGACTCGGGTGCCCTGGGCCCTTCATCTTTCTCTTTTCTGTTTCCTGATCCTGTGGTGAGCAGTTTTGCTCCACCATATGCCTCCGTGATGTGCTGCATCTCCACGGGCCCAAAGGAATGGGGTCAGCCCATCATGCACAAGAACCTTCAAAACTGTCAATCAAAACAAGCCTTTGCTCTTTAGAAGTAGCTATTTCAGATATTTCATCAGAATATGAGAAATCGTGAACACAGACACTAAATGCTTTAAGACATGGCGTGCAATCCTTGTTTAGACTATGGATAAATCCCTGACGTCTCTGTAGCTTGATATCAGAGATTATTTCTTGAATATCCATGAATCTAGTACAGGAAATAGACAATGGATCTCCTCCCCAGAATGACTGAAAGACCAGGTTGCCTTCCAGGCTGACAACCTCCAGGACTTAGAGTCATTTGGTGGATCTTTTACGTCAGGAGACTTGTCACATGAGTGTATGTGAAGCCTGGAGGCCTGTGGGGGTCAGGCCACACATGGTGGACAGCACTTCCGCCCCAGTCTTCTGGTTAGAACTCAGTCACGCGATTCCACCTCCGCGCAGACAGGGCTGGGGAAGCATGGTCTCCAATGCACAGCTCAAAGCAACAGATGAGCATCATAATGCTTAGCGGAAGGCCAGGCATTTTGGTTGTGATAATTGTAACAACCCTATGGAACAGCAATGTGGAACTTGGGGAGCTGAAGTGACTTAATCAGAACTGTCAATCACGGTGAGCCTTCCGCTTATAAGCCTGCACGGAGGCCCTCGAGGCATGTGGTTTATGCTTCAGCACCCCAGTGTTTAGCTGTGGGTCAGCTTTTTAGAATACACAGAGGCAGGGCACTGGGTGGCATTTGGTGCAAGCTAGCGTCCTATCTAGGGAAAGGATTGGGTATGTGGGTAGAGGAAGGAAGTGGAAAAGGAGCCCATATTTCTTTCTCATCATGAAATATATTTCAACAGAATAAATATGGAGAAACAGAGTAAATATTGAGTAAATATGGAGAAAAACACACAGTTTGATTTACAGCTTGGAATTGTGTTTCTTTTTTTTTTTTCCGTTTAAAGAGAGAGAGAATTTTTATTTTTCATCTGGTTTTTGCTTTTCCTCCTCTTAGTTGTGTATGTGGTGCTGGGGTTTGAACCTGGTTCCTTGCACAAGCCAGGCAAGCACTCTCCTGCTGAGCCACCGCTCCAGTCCCTTTTAATTACATTTCCAAGCAGAGTTAGAGCGAGGAATCACTGTTGACTCTTCACTTTCTTGCAATAGCCCATCAGTGCATCTGTTTTACTGAGAAGTTTCAGTGTCTCCAGGTTCAGTGCCATGGAAGATTCAGAAGGGGGCTGGAGCAGTTGCTCAGTGGTTACGGCATTTTCCCGGCTTGCGCAAGTACACGGGTTCAAACCCCAGCACCACATACACAGTGCAGTCTCGGAGCAACAAATGCTGCATGAAAAACTAAATAAAATTGATTCTGTCTTTCTCTCTCACTGTCCCTTTATTTAAAAAAAAAGGTGTGGGGGCTGGAGTGTGGTGGCTCAGTAGTTAAGGTGCTTCCCTGGCATGGGCAAGTACACAGGTTCGAACCATAGCACCCACCTACACAACTAAGTGTCAGAGAAATGAAAGCCATGTGAAAAACTCAATAAAAATTGATTCTCTCTCTCTCTCTCTATTCTTTTTTTTTTTTTTAAAGAGAGAGGGACAGTGAAATAGACAGAGAAAGAGAGAAACAACTTTATTTAGTTTTTCACATGGCCTTAGCTGCTCCAACACTCAGTTGTGTACGTGGCGCTGGGGTTTGAACCCGGGTCCTCGTGCTTGCCAGGCAAGCGCTGAAACCGCTGAGCCACCGCTCCAGCCCCTCTGTCTTTATTATTAAGAAAAAAAAAGATTCAGAAGGGCTTTAATTAGTTAAGGTCTCAGTCAACACTCCACTTGTGGTGATGACGTTTC
>PVKS010046541.1:0-13245 GCA_004027875.1 Aplodontia rufa
GGTGGCATTGAGTGGTTTGATCTGCTCTCTGGCCGCCTACTTTCCACTCCCTCGCTGCTTTATCTCCACATGAAGAGATATTTGCATGGACATTTTGTGAACAGAGAGCCATGAAGTTTGCTCTGTTATTGAAAGGAGTGATTTATTTTGACTAATTGAATCAATATTCCATTGACACTATAGATTCTCTTATCAGTACGTCATTTTTAATCCAATCCTTATAGCACGTAAATTTTGAATCTTCCCAAATTATTTACCCAATGCAAAAATAAGGAATTATGATGTAGAAAATTTGTGCTCCATTGCTATTAAGCCTTCAATAACAAACCCCGAGATCCAATGGATTTTTAACGTCAGAATTCATTTAGTGCTGTGTTCATGCAGTGCTGTTCTCCTCTGGAGAGCAGGAATTCACAGGTGCTTCCACAGGGCAGGGCGTGGTCAGCGTTGGACATGCACTTCATCAGTTTAAAAGCCACTGTCACAGGCCTCTGGAATGGATTTGTAATTGCACGGGGTTCAGCTCCTCGAGGAGCAGGGCACTGAAGAGCTTTATGCTCAGGGCAGTCAAGTTAATGAGAAGGTGACACCACAATGAGGAATTGCTCCACTGCAGCCCGCTCGGGTGGAAGGCATATTGCATATTTATGGCATATCAAATAGCCACACGGCTTAGAAAATCCAGTCAGCATTTAATTAATGCTCGATAATTTAATTGATTGTCACTCCAGTTTATGACAGGCGTATTGACATTTGGTATTACACGTGCAGAAATGCAGGAGATTGATATTTCACCTTCTTCCATCGATTCCAGGGGCTCTGTCCACTCCTTCTGCATTATTTTCAGCTTGACTTCCACACTTGCCCTTGAATTCTTCCCAGTGGTTCTTTCAACTTCAGATACTTAAAATGGAAAGACACGCAAAATAAGGTCCAGAAAACCTCCAAGGTATTTTCTTTCCTGGCTTCACCAGAAGGTTAAAGCCAAGGACAATTACAGCTTAATTCATTTCAATAACCAAAAGTTTTATTTAATATAGTTGTTTATGTTTTAAAAAGAAGTAATCATTAAAATTTCCTTGTGAAACATGCTTCTAGGATGTCAGGTAGTTTAAAAGGAAAATAATTTCAGTAGAACTATCATTCAAATGAAGGACAATGTCAAACTATAAAGAACAGAAAGTAAATTAAGTACCAGATGATTCCAAGTTTTCACAGCACACTTAATAGACCTGCTTGAATGAAGTAAACATGTCATATCAAGACATTTGTTCTGTCCCCATTTATGTATGAGCACCTGGTAAAATAGCAAGGCTGTTAACAGCACAGATTCTCAAATATTTCAGTCAAAGGATTGTTAAAGCTTCATTATACTTGATAACTTGTTTAAGTTGTATATATACAGATATGCATTGTAGCAGGTTATATGTGCACATAATACAAATTCTACATACAAATGTATGTATTCATGTCCCTAAGCAATTTGTAATTATGTCACATGACAAATATCAGAAATTCTAGATGTTATGCAAAATAGAAAGAATGGGATAACTTTCCTTTTTCATAGTCTGTTCCAAAAAATATACAATGTTTCTGAGAGCACATATTTCCTTAGCAATAGCAGCATTCCGAATGCTCCTACATGCATATTAAATACTCAATAGTTGTCTTTTAATTTAATTTAATTTGGATGGGACAAATAGACATACTTTGCAAAATAATAGAGGATATACATCTATATCTATAGATAGATAGATAGATATTCTTTCTCTTAAAATTCCTTTCTGGCTTAACAATACAATGAATTTGGATGGGGACCCAACCAAACAAAAATAAAAAAAGAAATGGCTTTTACTTTTTCTTTTATATAAATACATTGAGTTAAGTCAATTAAGTACTTTTTAATAGACATAAGACTAAGGACTGTACTTGTCTTAATTTAGCTATCTCATAAAAAAGAGTCAAATATGAAACAGCATGTAATTATTGAATATAATATGTGCAAGGGATAGTTTGGTGGTATTCACAAACAAAACTGCATAAAAGGTTGAAAGAAATCCAATTATATAATGTGCAATGCAAAGTATTCTATTAACAAAATAAGATGTGTGCTGTACAACGAACAGGCTATTCATATCCTGGAAGACAAACATTATCATGATCTTCTTTTCAATTCTCAAAGTAAGAAATGAGATTTCATTATTTTAATCTCTGTATCACATTCCAGAAACACACAGTTCAATGTTTTAAAAATCAACTTCAGAACAAATAAAATCATTAAATTTCTTAATTTTGATGGGAACATGCAGAATTCCACACTCCCTGGTTTCCCTTCTCTTCCGGTTGCTCTCAAATACCGTTGCCAGTGATTCTCACCATCCTTCCGGTCCTGCCGCAGGAAGTGTTCTTTCACCTTTCCCCACAGCATCTGCCGGTTTTCTCCAGTGCCTTTTTTTCTTTCTACCCCTCTTTACGGAGCCAATAAACAGACATGAAGGAGGGAGGAGGTCTCCGCAGAGCAGGTGCCAGGCCCCAGGTGAGGCCAGAGGGAGAATCCAACCAATCCAGAGCCCCTTTGAAATCACTGCTTCTCTTTTTTTTCTCTTTCATTCTCTTTTCTCCTATTTATCACCCCTTCCTCTCCTCCTCCCTCCTCCTCCTCCTCCTCCTCCTCCTCCTCTCTCTTTCCCAGCAGTCTAGCTCTCTCTTGAGGACCTAGCTCAAGAAATTCCTTATCGGCAGCAACACTCTTCTTCAGAGAACTAAAGCTGATTAAAGAAAAGAAACAAATCAATCTTTAATTTCTTACTGTGCCATATTTCTTCTGAATCTAGGCAAAGGTTTGACTTATTGACCTGGTTGATTTATTTTGTGAGGAAACTTGTCAAAGTAAAACAGAGAGAACTGACAATATGGCTTGCTTTGGATCTATGTGGGGCTTTTGGTAGAATGACCATTTTGATTACATTGATTTTGCCTAATGAAGAACATGGAATGTTTTATGTTTTCCATCTACTCAGGTCTGCAATTTCTTTTTTTTTTTTTAGTGTTCGATAATTTCCCTTGTAGAAGTCCTTTATATCCTTTGTTAGATTGATGTCTGAGTATTTTATTCTTTTTGAGGAAATTGTGATTGGGACAGAATTCTTGATTTCTTCGTCAGTGGACTTGTTGCTGGAGTATAGGAAAGCTATTGATGTATGAGTGTTGATCTTATAGCCAGCCACTTTGCTGAAATTGTTTATAAGCTAGGAGTCTTCTGGTAAAGCTTGTTGGCTCGTCTAGGTAGAGGATCATGTCATCAGGAAATAAAGACAACTTGACTTCCTCTTTTCCTATTTGAATTCCTTTAATTTCCTTCTCTTGCCTGATAGCTCTGGCTAGGGTTTCAAGGACTTTATTGAATAAGTGTGGTTAATGTGGACAACCTTGTCTTGTTCCTGAATTCAGTGGAAATGTTTTCAGTCTTTCTCCATTGAGCATAATGTTGGTTTGTCATAAATGGATCGAACATAGTTAAAGTATCTTCCCTTGATCCCTATCTTCTCCAGAGTTTTGAGCATAAATGGCTGCTGCATTTTATCAGAGGACTTTTCTGCATCAATTGAGATGGTTATATGATTTTTTATTTTTAATTTTGTTTAAGTGGTAAATTGCATTTATTGATTTCTTATGTTGAACCAGCCCTGCATTCCTGGAATGATGGCCACTTGATCATGATGTATTATTATCTTTCTGATGTGTTTTGGATCTTGATAGCTAGAATTTTATTATGCATGTGTTCATGAATGTGTGGCAATGATTCCCTCCTATAGGTAAGACTATGTTGAACGAATAAATAAGAAAAGAAAAGAAAGAAAGAAAACTGACAATGTTTCAAAGAATGAGGTCTCTCAGTCTGATGGGTCTTAGCTGAAAAGAACTGTGACTTTCATTTTGTCTTTCTAAAGCCAGATGGATTGTGGGTTGTGACTTAGGCATGGTGCCTTTTATACTGGTGTTCTAAATTTCTAATGCTCTTTGCTTATGTTCAATATATATTATTGTGATTAGTTTAATAAATAGGATAATTATGCTACTGCATTACATTTTGAAGTAGTTAAATAATAGTTTAGAAACTCTCTCCCCTGTTGGTCAAATGTTGAGAAAAATTTCAGATATTTCACCTGTCCAAATACATAATTATAATAGAATCATGCAACAATCAAACTTCAAGTACTTTTGCAGGTTCCATAGGGACAAAAGGGATCACTTATTTTAGATTTTGATATCTGAATTTTAACTGTTGACTACAATGAATTTATATGGTTTTAACAAGTTCAGATTTTAATACTGTATCTTAAGAGGAAGGATGTAGAAAATCCTACTATGAAAAGCATTACTTTTTGAAAACTAAAGATTCTAGTAGCTGTTGATTCCATTTCCCTGAAGATGGAGTGGATGGATACTCCCGTTCAGCCTGAGACATGCACATTGATCCAGCTGCCTATGAGAAAATGGGAAAGGTGCACAAATAGAGAATGGGATCATGCAACCTATAGTTAGGCTTCTATTTCAGGAAGTGATGATCAGGAGACATTCGTGATTGCTTAGCAACCTTGCACACTTCGAAGTCTTGCTGCAGTTCAGAGACCAGGCTTCTCAGAATCCCACATTTTCCCTTTTATGCTACGTCTTTATTTTCCATGCCAAGCCCGCTCGCTAGCTCAGTGGAAACCAGTGTTTTAAGTAGCTGTTCAGATTTCTCCAATATAGGGTAGGGGGCTGGCAGTTATGGCTCAGCAGTTATGGAGCTTGCCTGGCATGCACAAGTACGTCACTTCAAACCCCAGCACCATGTATGCAACAAAGTATAGGAGCAATGAAGGCCAAGTGAAGAACCAAATAAAAATTGATTTTCTCTTTCTCTCTCTTCCTCTCTCTGTCTCTCTTTGTTAAAACAATTAGTGTTGCAACAAATGGAAAATGATATACATTCTAAATGTAAAAAGAGAAAGACTAGACCTGATAACATGCATTTTTTCTTCATGATTAAAGACAAATTTGGGAACAGAAATGAAAAAGCAACACAGTATGGTGAATGTGATGCTTAACTGCTCTGATTTAACTCTTAGTACACTTACTCTTTTTTCAAAAATAAGCAAATTATTCAGAAGAGGGAATGGTAAAGAGAGTTCAGAGAAGGGAAAGAAGCTGGCAAGAGGAGATCTATTCCTAACATGGGACATGGCGCAAGGTTGGTAGCCCAGGACTTCCGGAGTTGGCTGTGATGAGACAAAGCTTCCAGGCTTTATTCTGGGCAAGAGACTCAGGAGTTTCTTGTTGAGTATCATTTTCCATTTCAATAAGAGTTCTAGACAAATTCAGAACAAGCTTAATTGGAGCTCAATTATTTTTAATATCAGTGAAGTGCTGAGTTTTTTGGGAAAAATACATACATTAGGAGAAAACAATTAAACTCTGACATAGGAACTAAAAGTTTTCTCCTGAATATTGGTCTTCTTGTGCTCAAGCCATGAGGACGTTCTCCTTATCTTCATGGCCTCCAGTGTTTAAGAGACCAGTTGATGAGCTGCAGCTCCTGGGATCACCTGAGGAGTGTGAGAAAGGGGATTGCCTTTCGATAACGCCAGTTCATAAGTCCCAGTTCTGCATGTGGGAGAGCGGACAAGTAAGCATGGAGCTCCACAGTGCCACAGGCGTCCTCTGCCATGGCTGCCTCTCACCCTCTGTCCTTTATTCATATGCTGTCTTCATCCACTGGAGCCATAGATGGCCACAGATGCTGGTGTTCCTTCCTAAGAATCAGGAGCTGGCAAACTTCAGGATCCCTGTAACAACACAGCCATAAGAACAGGTCTTCTCCCTGTGTTCTTTCTGTCCTGAACACACGTAAGACTTTGATGTGGCGTGAGAGAGACTTCATGAAATAATGCCCTGTTGGAAACTGTGAGCTCTAGCCAGGCTACAAACAGGACACAGCATGAAGTTATTCTCCCTGAAGGGCTAATTTGTGTTAGGTAAAAATCACATCAGATATGTGTCCTCTTCCACACTCATCTCTGCTCCAACTTTACTTGCCCTGCATGCAAATCAAGTCAAACCAAAGCATTTGCTTGTAGGAAATAGCAAGCAGGCCACTTGGTAGCCACTGTGTAAACTAGGTGTGGAATCCTGTTTTCTTAAATTCTGTGCCCTACTGGCCAGGGACAGCCACCAAACTTAGACACAATCACTGAAGTGGCACACGGTGACTTTTGCTCTAGGAGATGAGGCTGGCTGGAAACACTGGACATGGGGACGCTGATTGCACCCCCGGGAGTGCTGTGCTGTGGGCATTAGACATGAAGTCAGTTTGTTTGCCTTGGTTCTCTGGGCATAGGAGGATTTTAGTCATCAAACAAACAGGATTACTGGATCTTGGAGTCTGTCACTGGAGAGCGCTATGGGGCATAACATGGAGGGTGGGCGTTGAAGCCACAGAAGGAGGAAGTTAGGTTTCCATTCTTCAGGGACCTATTTCAATGAAACACACTTCGAGTTGCTGCAGACCTGGAGAGCTATCCCGTTTCTCTGTTTTCAATCTACCCTATCCAACTTGGATGATCTAGAACTGGGAGGGCCCTAGAGGTGTTCTAAGCAACTTTCCACCTCTTCAAAATAATTATGAAAACTAGTTTCCACACACTCAAACTTAAAAAATAAAACCAATTTTATGTTCAGTTAAAATTTACTTTTCTGGATCTTTTACCTCTTTGAGGTATTTTGTGCATTGGGGCAATAAAGAACAATAAATTGAATACCAATTTCTTTTTTATAGTCCTGGCAGATGATGGAAGACAATTGCATGTTCTAAATCCACTGTTTCTAAGATTAACATGAGCAGCTTTGTTATTTCCAATTCTTTTGTGTGAGTCAAGTAACTCAACCTCACGTATCTGTGGCGCAGATTGTATTTGGTAATTTGGTGTCCTTGAGCAGCACCCATAAGCCTTGTGACTTATGAGCTCAGGTAGGGACTGTGCTGGGGTCTGAACCATGCTTTCTGGTTTCTGACACTATTCTATTATCCCTTTGGAACATATAGCCACCAAATTGAAGATGGCCTCTTCCCCAAATTGTCAGCTGAAAGAGAAATTAAGTCATGCCCATAAAAGGAAAATAACACTGCCAGTATAGATAATATGTAATAATTTAAACACTGAACTTCCTAAAAACTTTCCATTGACCAAAATTTCACAGTCCTCCCTGGCCCCTCAGGATGTTTTTCAGTTTCACTTCTTTGTGTCTTCAATGGTCATTGAACCCTCTTCATTTGAAGTGGTGATCACATGCCTTCTCAGAATTTAAGTTGGAAGGTAAGCCGAATGATGCCAAACTCAGGAGGTATAGGAAGTTGTTGTCAGCTGTCAATCTGCAGACCTGGCAATGGAAATGGTGCATGGTTGCACCATCAGTATAAATAATGAAGACTCCTTGCCCATACATGGACTCTGCTATCTTTATCTGTTGGATGTTATAATATAAGCATTTTAATTTTTCATTGGACAAAGATGTTGAATTCCAGCTCTCTGGGATAGCAGTATCTCTAGCAGGTGGGTCTGGTCAGGGATGGTGTTGTGTGGAAGAGACATGGGCACATGTTGGTAGTGGACAAGGGTTCCACACAGCAGATGCTCCTCTCTCAGAACACTTCTTTATCCTGGTCATCTAAGGAAAACTATGCTTCCCGTCCTATCTGCAAAGCTGTTGTTTTGGTTTTGACAGCAGAATGTGTCCCCCTTTTCTGGAAGGTAGAACGCATGAGGCAGCTAATGTCATCACAAGCCAGAGATGCACAGACTGTCCTTGGTCCATGATGCTCCCCACTACTGTGGCCAGTGCAAGCTGTCATGCCAGATGCACCGCCTCTGCTAGGACAGTGGGTAGAACGTGCATCTGCTAAGATGGTAGAGAGTATGGTAAGAGGCTCCAGACTATAAGGGAATCAGCTGGGTCTCTTGCAATCGCTCTTCCTGGAGTAGGAACCGACTGCTACAGTACAAACTAATAATAGATCTCCAGAACAAGCATTAAATTTTTCTGTGTGCCTGGAACTCTTAGTGTTCATCACAGTGGTATGGTTGGAGTTCAGCTCTTGTTTATTTGGTCTGGGATATTTTGGGTTTTAATATTTTTTTTCTGTTTTGCTTTTAGATTTTGTTGTGCTATTATTGCCTTAAGTTTGTTTTTGTTTCGGTAAATTTTCAATCATCTTTACTGTGGCTCATCAGCCTCATGATGGAGACCAGATTATGAAGCAGGACTTACATAAGCCATTCTAGTCTCATTATTTGTGTCTCCTGAACTTATGGTTCCATGTCCTTCTTTTCTCATGCCTTCTATGAACTGTATAGACCTCAGTTCCTTGAATGGCCATGACTTTCTCCCCAATGCCCAGAAAATTCTTCCATCACCCATCTCCCTCTCTTCCCTTTGTCATTGGCTTCTCCAATTATGGAATTCAAATGTCTTTATTTTCAGTCTCTGCTAGCTGTGAGCTCCATGAAGGAAGGAATGTAATGTCTCTATCACCGTCGCTTCCTTAACACCCAGCATCACCTACAACTGCAACCAACAATTGTTAAATAGACTGACCATGGGGGATTGTGAGACACAATGGCCATTGTCAAAATACATAAACGAGAAGACACAGGAAACTTAACTTTGTACTTGTTATAGGGATGTTTAAAAGCTTTTTTCCAATCTACCTATAAGTATATCCATGGTAGAAATGTCTTCTGGTTCTCAGTTCCAGAAAGGTTTTAGAAATGTGAAACTGCATTTGTTTAATTATTTATTCATTCTTCCACTCTTTCATTTGTTTTAATTAGCTAACTAGCATGCACTAGTTGAATACTTCCTTCTTTTTGCGACTGCATGGAGCACAGACCGATTGGAGGCTGTTTTCCCCAGTGGGGTAACCACTACCAGCATCATCATATTTTATTTTCTCAGTTTTGGTTCTGAATATTGCTTTGTGAGATTCTTCATTTCTCATTCATTTGATTTTTCATAGGATGAGACAAAACCATAAATTATTATCTGAAATTTTTTTTCATTTTCAAAGTCCTCAGTACCGGGTGCTACTGAAAAGTGGGCTGTAATTTTCTCATAACTATGAAAATTTACAGAATTCCTTTATAAAAATGGATAAACAGAGAGAGGAAACCACTTTCCCTGGGTTCTACATACAGTCACTACTATCACCAGAATAAACTAAACATTTTACTACTGAACGCTAAAGTCCTCTTCAGACTTAAACAACAGTGTATGTCTTAATCTTGAAACGACTGACGACTCGGACTGTGTTAGGTTAAGAGTTGTTCTTAGGAATGTTCTACGAGATAGATCTGGTTACTCACTGCTGTTTTCCTAAAGAGGTGTCGAATGGCCCTGGACAGCATCGTTTCTTGAATCCTGCTGTTGTTGAGCTGAGTTTTGCTAGTTGGTCCAGTCTTTGTTTAAGGCAAATGCAAGCTCAGAAACATCCCATTACTTGTGTTTACAGAGCCTCTAAATGCTCGGAGGAGAAGCAGCTCAGAACTTGCTTTGCTATGCAGCCGCCCCTCGCCATGGTATCTACCTTGAGGTTTTCACAGGTGTTTTGAGGACCTTTGAGCAAGAAAGCAAGAGCCACACGCCTGAGCACCTCGGACTGCTCTTCCTGATCCGTCAGCTCAAAATGTCCTCTAAAAGGAGTGGGCTTTAATCCTGCTTCCTCCATTCAGTCTCTCAGTTGAGCAGGAGCCCTCCAATGAGAAGATGTAGGGATTATTTCGCAGCCAACTTCTATTCTTGGTACAAAAAATTGCACATTAATTTCTGCTGAAAAACAAACAAACATTTAAGCAAGCCAAGTCTGAACTCAATGGAGTTTTAAATCTTGAATAAAACAAATGCACTGTTTCCAAGGATAGAAGGCAATGATATGTACATCTTGTATGAGAACTGATATTTGTTCTTTAGCTTTAGCTTTTACATTTTATATCTAGCTAATTTTACTTTTAATTTATTTTATTTATTTATTTTGGTTCCAGGGATTGAACCCAGGGGCACTTAACCACTTAGCCACATCCCCAACCCATTTTTTATTTTTTATATTTTAAGATAGGGTCTCAGTAAATTGATTAGGACCTTGCTAAAGTGCTGAGGCAGACTTTGCACTTGGGATCCTCCTGCCTTGGCCTCCAGTGCCACTGGGATTACAGTCATGCTCCACCCTTCCTGACTACATCTAATTGAATTGAGACATGAAATTCGATTGACCACCTAGTAGTTTGATTGTAAAGGGCATTCTATGCAGCATTTTTGATCTGTGCAAGAGACTTCAGGGAATTCCTGTCTGGTCCTTTTCTCTCTCCCCATAGGCATAAGCAGTGACCTTGCCCTTGGACCTAAAGACAGAGACCACCCACTGGCAGGCTTGGAGAGAGGTCTGCTGTGCCTAACGCATGAAGTGAGCATACTTGCACTTGGATGAGAAGGAGAGCAACAGAGAATGGCCAGGCACTGTCCAGTAGGTCTCTAAGACTTGTGTTAGCTAAACACAGAGGACCAAAGTGATAAATGAGATCCTGCTCCAGGTGAGTAAGGCCTGGCGTGCTGCCTCAAGCCGTTCACGTCCTTGCTTCCAGGGTGGACCATGCAGGCTTGGAGGGCAGCCTGGATCCTGGGGCAAAAGAACAGACATGTCCCCAACAAAGGCATCAGCTTTGTGTGAGCTGAAATAGAGTTTCTGATGGGTAGCTAATGGATTTAAGTGTTTTGTAGACTGATGTATCACCATGGAACCCACACCATGGTCCTGATATCTCATCTAGTAAACAGGAGCTCAGTTCTGAAAATTCAGATGTGTTCTAGTTTATTTCCACACATTCTCTTTGGAATGAGGAAAGTGAGTAAATGTTCTATGCATCTTTCTTGGATACAGATATATCAGTCAATCCAAATAAGTTTCATTACCAACTTTCTACAGAAGGGTTAGGATGGGGTACTCTGTTGCCTTTAAACTGTAGGATTTAATAACGTTTGGGGTATAATTTAACTGATATTCACCAAAATACATTACTGAGATTCAAATGCACTTTAAAGAGAAGCAAATAGAAAGGTGATAAATTAGCAATTAGTTCAGAGATTTTTTTAACAGAAGCAAATGTTTTAAACTGAAAAAAAAAAAAAAAAGAATTTCATGATGAAGCTGGCTCCAGACTGGTGCTAAGTCTAGGGAGGTTTTGGTCATCGTCACTTCTTATTGATATTATTTAGAAACAAAGTGAATAAAAATGAGATTGGATAAAGGCAAGAACAACAATAATAAAACTTGACTGAATATTAATAAAGATTAGCTGTGTACTTATGTGTCAGTAGGTTCTTCTTGGAGGAAATGGTGCTGGGAGCTGGACTGAGTTCATTGAAACAGGATCCATTCCTGCAAAGAAGCTGCAGTTACTGCAGAAAAACACTTCGGAAAGCAACTGGAGGCAATACAGGCAGAAGAGGTTGTGTGCCCATCACTGTGGCACGGGGGGCGGGGGTAGTGGTGGTAGTGAGCAGGGCAGGGAAGGCTCTCAGGAAGGTAGAGCGAATTTTGAGTCTATAAGAGATACATTTAAAAAATCAGCAGTAGAACTTCTTTCCTTTTGAAGCAATTAAAAGCAAATGAATTAAATACATTTGCATGAAGTAGACAATTACTTCAATGACGGGAAGGTCAAGGTTTTAAGGAAGGGAGACAATTCAACTTGCCAGGAGAACACAGGAATATAGGAACATTTCTACAAAACCGCTCACTTGAAAGATGTTAGGAAATGCAAGGTCTTCTTTAATAAGTAACGCAGAGGAAAAAAATAGTTACAGGAGTCTTATTGATTGCAGACATACAGATTTTTATCTGTAAGTAAATATGAAAAGTCATTTTTTATTTTTTTCTGGAATCCCGTTCCTCAGAGTCCTACAAGTTATAAAAATATGAGTTATCCATTCAATAAAAATTTAATTTTAACTATGAAAAGCTAGACTGAAAAGTGGATATTTTCTATTTAAAATCTCTGTTAAGGACTCCAAGCATGAGAGAGAAGAGAAAGCGGGGTATTTAAAAATCTTCTCTAGTAATATCTGAAAAACCTAAGAGGAGGGAATAGAGGAGAGGGATGGTAACAATTACCTTAATGTTGTAAGGACAGAAGATTCAAGTATTGGCTAAAATTAGACAGGACGCTTTGACTTAATTCTAGGAAGCTCACACATGTTGAAATGGGAGTTCAGTTTAAGTTGTAAGCATTCATCCTGATAAAGTTATTCTGTAGGTTAGAAAACTGCATAACACAGAGCGGGGACTATGCATGCTTTCACCCTCTGTCTTCTGATTTTTATAAATAGCCTCAGGACAGCTTCATGTCATTAGTCACTGAAGGCAGAATGTTGAGAAAGAAAAAGGAACAGCTTTATAGTGAGGAATAGATGTAATTACTGCTGTTACCACAGAGAAAATGAGACAAAACAGGTGCAAAAGAATGAAAACATGATCAAGGATCAATGTAAAATACATTCTTATCTTGTTGTAAACACCAAACCCTAGCCCTGAAAAACCCTGAATCACAAAATTAGATAGCTCCATTTAGTATTTTAAAAAGCTCTCATCCATTATTGCTTTCCAAATATCAACAAAGAGACCTAAATTTGTCTCACTTAATCCTCATACATGGGTAGATGTTTATATTCAGGTCTCATTATTCTTATCCATGAAATGGGAATAAGAAGCCATATGCCCACTTGATAGAGTTAGTAGGTCACAAAGCTAGCATTTTAATGGTGACATCTTTCCATGTTGCTGGGGATGTACCTTCCAGAAAAGTCTCCCTTTAAATTTCAACTTAATACAAATAGGTTTTCAAAAGGCGTATTTCCGAGGAATGACTTGGTGTTACACCAGCAGGTAAGACCACAGCCTCCCACTTCCGTTCTGCTGTGTGAGTATAAGTAGCGCTGATATCTTCACCTCATACATCTGCCCTGGCTTGTGGTGGGGGGATAAACAAGTCTCCCATGAGTTATCTTGTGTAGAGAAGAATCTGGAAAACATTCTAGCTGAGAGCCAGACATCTTCTCCACTAGATAAATTCAGAGAATCATTATTATACATAAAGCAGGATTTGAAGGTGTCAGATGGGTGTAGTAAAGAGATATCAGGGCCCAAGTCTATTT
>PVKS010046542.1:0-13243 GCA_004027875.1 Aplodontia rufa
AATCCAGATAAGATGTAATGCTTTACAATCTAATACTTTTTTAGAGTTATAATGGGAAGGGGAAGGGAGGGATAAGGGAGGGTAATGGGGGGGCACTCCTGGGGATAATTGCAATATCCAGAATATATTCACATTTTATACACATTTTATATTATTTTGTTAAAATTTTGTAAGTTTGTTCAAAAATAAAAAATTAAAAAAAAGGTAAATGATTAAAATCAAGGGAATTTCCTTTGAGATCCAAAAAAAAAAAAATCATCAGAAAGAAATTTGATATTTAAAAATTTTACCCATACAGGAATCGTTATTTTCATTTGAGTCAAATGTAATCTTAACTGATATATTCATGCACCCCTCAATCTCTGAAATCTTTTTTAATCCATTTCCTCTAACAAAATTCCCCTCTGAAAGGTCATTAGTTAACTTAGTTGCCAAATACAATATTTAAATGCTAATCAAATAAGCTCATGTCATTCCTCTTATTTTTGATCACATGTATCAAAATCTCCTTATAAGTCTATTCTTATTTCTTTCTTTCATTGTTTACTCTTAGTTTTTTCCTCCTTCTCTGATCAGTCATTTTCCAGTGACTGCTCTCTTGTAGCTACTGTTAAATAGCAGGTCCTTTATAGACATGCTCAATTGTGACTTTGCACCCTTTCTCATAAAATGCCCAAAATTTAGCTCTTGGTTATGACAATGCTTCCCAGATCTATGTCTCAACCCTGGCATTTCCCTCCTGTTCCACATTCATGCTTCACAGTGCCTGCAGCCATACAAGGACAACCTCTAAACAATCTAAACTAGCACACACTTCACTGTGATTCCGGCAGAGCCTGCCACCTCAGACTGCTCTCCTCTCTGGCCAAGGCAGGGCAGGGGAGTCTTACTGGAAACAGCACATGAGGTTCTCTTGCAAGAGGAAGTCACAAAGATGACCTGTGCCTGTGAGTTAGAGCTGTTACTATTTCAAGTGAAAACTAAAAATAAAAAGACCAGATCTCCTTGGCTTAAGCAAATAACAAACATATTGGCTCTTATGCCAGAAAATATGTGGCATAACTAGCTTAAGTTTGGTTTGGTCAGGTTGTTTAATCATTGTCTTCCAGAATATTTGTTTTTCCTCTCTTTATCTCTTAGTTTTGTTTTCCACTTTGTTGACTTTTTCTCTTACATATTCATGCCAGTGTCACCAAAAATCAGAAACAAATTTAATGATTTCATTGAAGAGAATCTCTTTTTCAATAATCCAAACGAAAGTGAAAGACCAATTCTCATTGGCTTGCCCTACATGATCATTAAAGTATTTCACTACCTGCCTTAGACCCAAGCCAGTGGGATCCCTCACCTGAACTCCTATGATACTGTGATAAAATAAGAAATATGCATTTGGTTACTATCCCTTTTCCTGGCACAGAGCTCCTAAAGCCCTGTAACCAGATCATGACACAACAACCTAGGATTTTCCCTAGTGATGGGGATGAGAAGAGTATCTTTATGATCTATAACAAGCCCTTTCCAACCATACCAAGGTTTTGTAATGAAGTGATTCTTGGTGGCACCAAGATAGCTTCAGGATGGCACTAATTGACAGAGGAACAAACCATGAGATTAGAGTGTTGGAACTTTCAGCCCCACTCCCCAATATGTAAGGAGAGGAGAGGTGCTGGAAGTTAAGTTAACCACCAACGGCCAATAGTGTAATCAAGTATACCTATATAATATAGAGTCCATGAAAACCCCCGATGCTGGATTCTAGGGAGCTTCTACTCAGTGGACACATCCACCTTCAGGAATAATGGTGCACCTCAATGCCACAGGACAGGAAGCTGAAGTACTCAGCACCTTTCTGGGTCCCCCCCATATACCCTTCTTCTGTCTGTTCATTGATATCTTTCATATCTGCAAAGTTGAAAGTCTGTACATTTTGCAGCTTCTGTTTTAACACTGTGGTTAGTGCATGCTATATGATTTAGTAATGCCATACTTTTTATATAGCTGTATTTACAATCATGTGTGTCTTTAATTCTTGAAATCCTCACTGAGTATCAGGAATTAAAATAATCACTGTCTCCCCAGAAAATAAATGTATCAAAATGTTACAAACAAGAATATGGATAGATGGTTAGATGATGATGATAGATAATAGATGATAGATAGATAGATAGATAGATAGATAGATAGACAGATAGATAGGTGATAGAAATTTATTGCCAATAAGCTCTGGAAGCCAGAAGTTCAAAATCAAGGTGTTAACAAGGCTGTGCTGCCTCTGAAGCCCCTGAAGGGAACTTTTCCTTCACCTTCTCCAGCTTCTGGTGTGGACCCTGGGCTCCTTGTGACAACACAGCTCCAACAGCTACCCTCATCTTCACATGGGGTCTTCCTTCTGTGGTCTGTGTAGTTTTGTGTCTTTTATAATCAGACATAATTTTCAAACAGGAATGGTGTTAAAATGGTTTTAACACAGATATCCTCTTCTTTCTCTTTTCTACTCATTTCTTTACACTCTCTGTTATGGCTTTAATTTTGTTCCCAAAATGATATACTGACTTCCTAAGCCCCAGTCCATGTGAATGAAATCTTACTTGAAAATAGGATTCTGTAATCAAGATGAGGCACAATTGATTACAGAAGTCACTGATCCGATTTCATTAGTATCCCTGGAAGAAGAGAAGACAGAAGGAGATCTACCGTATGAAGACACAACAGAATTACACCCCCAAGAGCTTCTCTAGGTTTTATATTTTGCTGTAAATGACAATCTATTCCCTATTCTTTATAGTTTACCAGGCAAAAGCATTGGAATAATTCTTGATACTTTTCTTCCTTCCACCTTAAATTAGCAAATTTTGTTTGTTCTACCTTCAAAATAAATTTAGACCCTAGATTCCCATGAACACCTCTACCACCATTGGGTAGCCACCATCATAATTGTTCAGGACTACTGCAGTAGTCACCTAACCAGGCTCCCTGCCAATAGTCTTTCCTCCTCTGTTGTATTGTCAACATAGCAGCAAAAGTGATCATTCCAAATATGGCATATTATGTTATGCTTCTGCTTAAACTATCCAAAGCCATAAGAACTTAACTCAAAGTTACAGCCATACTCATTCATTTGCAGTGCACCCTGACCAAGACCCTAACCTACCTCCTCTTTAACTTTCAATCCCTTTTCTCACTCTACCAGATTTTCATCTTGTTTCAGATTAAAATCCAAACTTCTTACTATGGTGTCTGATACTCTCTGAGTTTGCCTTTGAGAACTCTCTCCTTCCTCACTTAGTATGCACTCTATTGATTTTCTTGCTTATTCTTAAACATGAAGTCCCTCCCACCTCAGGGCCCTTCTGCCACCTGCTACTGTCTCTGCCTGGACTCACTGTCCCCAGTTAGTTACACATCTTGTCTCCAATCCCTTCAGGTCACTTCTTAAATGGCAAAAGATCAACAGGGCTTTTCTTCATTATTCTACACAAAAACCACTATCACTCTTCACATTTCTTTATAACAAGTAATGCCATCTGAATAGCTGTTCATCTGTTTATTTCCTCTTCCTGTGCTTTAGGTATGCAGGGTCAACAAAAAGCTTCCCTGAGGAAGTAGTGCTTCTTCTGTGACCCGAGTAAAAATGGACCATGAAAAATGGGAGGAAGCACATTGTCCACAGAAAGATCAAAATGTTTAAAGCCCTGCTTCTGGAAAGGGCAGACACAGGAAATGTTTGTGTTGTAAAGGAGCATGTAAGTCATGTTAAGGATTTTTCATTTTATTCCAACCATAATACAAGATTTAAGGAGTAGTATGATACAATTAGAATTTCATTTTGAGAAGATGCCTTTGGCTGATCTCAAGATGAGATTGGATTGAAGCTAAGGAAGGAATGCCAGTGAGAGATCCCTGTTTTTGCAGATGTGGTGCAGTGTGTGTTGGATCCTAACTGAAACTTATCTTCTGTAGTATTAATTGTGAATCCCTTGCATTCTCTTGGCCCTGAATTCTCCCTTTACTTATACTGAGATAGTCATGCTTTTACTTGGCTTAATATTAGCCATTAACAATATCTTAAATGAGTTTAATTCCAGAGTTAATTTTTTCATATCTATATGAAGTTTAAGTTTCATCTTTAAAATTCAATAAAAAGTTAACTGTACCTGATAAAGTAATTTAAAGTAATTTCAAACATCAGCTGAGAATTTTTTTGTGTGGGGAGAATAGATAGGAATTTGTCCTAGGATCCCCTCAAGAGTAAACCCTGCTGTTAAGAGAAACCAGTGCAAAAATACAAGAAAACTAGCATATTTTTCAAATGGCTTGTATTTTGCTGTGAACATATTAATATTTGAAATTCATGAAGGAATGATTTTCTCTTATAGGATAATGATGTCCATGCAAAAGATGGGTCTCTAATGGGATATTCCTATGGCAAAATAAATACTTGTAAATGTTTCCATTCATTTTTTTCCTACAAATGAAAGCAATAAATTAATACCATATCCCCTTAATAATTCTAAGTTGAGTGCTTTCAACTGGAAGCACCTTCTGTAATATGTACAGATTATTGCTTTCAACCTCATATGCACCTTTTATAGCCAGCCAAATTTGACCTTCATCTGTCATTTTTTAGAACTGAAATGGCTTGTAGAACATCTGGGAGAATTAATACATAGTAAATATATCACTAACTCTCTCATCTGGAAAATGTTTTTTAATGATTAAGATCCTAGCAAGTGATAGTAAGTCTAGGCAGTTCTGATTTCTTAAATAGACTAGTTGAGTTATTGCCTGACATTATTTTAGCATGTAAAATTGTAACTACACATAAATTTCCTCTTATGCATAGTAGTTCAGACATGGAAAATTCAATATTTTGGTTTTCCTTTGTTAATGATTTTAAGATAAAGAGAAGGAGAGACTGAGAGAAAGAATCACTTTTATTAATCTTTTCATCTGCCCTTTGTTTCTCCAACACTTATTTGTGTATATGGTAGTGATGCAGGGTTTTTGAGATGAGGCCGGATTCTCTGCTCCCGCTGGCAAATGGAGTCTGGGCCGACTACAGATTCCAACAGCCAAAATAGCCCGCTTCTAGTGTTTGCAGCCATTCCCAGCTAAAACTGGAAATTTGGGCTGGCTGCAGGTGTCTGCAGCTGAAATAGTGTTAGCAGCTCTCCAGCTAAAGGCTGAGTGTTGCAGCTCTTGGTGTGGTGGGAATTCATCCTGGGAATTTGGCATCAGTCTTCTGGGTTCTTGTCTCATGAATTTGAAAAATAATATCCACATACAACCATGGAAGGAGGAGTAAAAAGGAGTAGGATTTATTTAAGGAAAGAGAGTCGAGACTCCGCAAGGCGGAGGGGCACCTGGAAGCAGGACAACGTCTAACAGAGGTTAGATCAGGGGTTATATTGATTTGGGGTATGAACATAATTAACATTCATGCAAAGCAGGCATTGAGAAATGCATCTACATCATTAGTTGAAACCTATGCAAAGTAGGCATTGAAACTAATACCAAAGTCATTGGTTAAGATCTATGCCAAACAGGTAGCAATTCTTTCCAAGTTCCCATCTGTGTTCACCCCCATTTCTTAGTTTTCCCACCTCAGGGACAAAGGATTTGCTCCCACAGGTGAGCCTCATGGTCATTTGCATATGAAGGCCCTGAGTATGCCCTGTCAAATGCTCTCTACCAGCTAGCTCTTAGAGAAGGCCCTTTGTTCTGACTACCTAGCCATTTTACTATCCCTCCTAAAACTGTCTCCATGGTGGGATTTGAACCCCAGGTCCTCATGCATGCCAGGAAAGCATTCCAAACACTGAGCAAAGCTCCAGCCCAATATTTGGTTTTGTAAGTATGTGTGTGAGAGAAATTTTTTTGCCAGGTATAAATAGACTCTGACTCCATCCTTAAAGATGAAACTTAAAAGTCATATAATCATGGAAAGTTTAACTATGGGCTTAAACTGTGTACGTTTTAACAGTCTGTGAGGAGTTTGAATGTAACATAGTTGACTTAACTGCCAAACTACACTGAACAAAGTTCAGCCTCTTTTAAAAACAAAACAGGGAGAGGAGGAGGTGCATGTGCCCTCAACTTCCCATGTAGATCTATATACTCAAAAGTGACCTGCTTTGCTATACTGGCCCTCAGGCAGAATTGCATTTGAAGAATATATTCTGCAAATTGAAGTGGTTGAGAGTTTTCCAAAAAGATCAATGAGATAATTTATGAAAAGAGTTGCGTGGTACTCAGATCTCTTCTTCTTTTCTTTTCCTTCCTGCTCCCCACTTCTCTCTTTCCTTTTCTCTCATCTTTCATTCAGGAATGTTGCCATAGTAAATAATTTTACATGTAAACAAAATAGAAATATTTTATATTGAAAAAACCTCCTCAAATATGGTTTTCGAAAATAATCCTTGATATGCAATAGCATGCAGATTTGATTTCTTGCAAATAACAAAGAAAGGATTCTGATCACATTGAGGCACAAAAAGTCAGTTCAGTGTAGGCAGAGCAATGTGGGTTGATAAGGAAAAATTAACTGATGGTCATCTTTCCTGAGAAGACAAAGGCATCCCCCAATGCTAATAAGGGTCTGACAAGATAGGCCCAGATGCAGACACTCCCTGCTGCTAAGCAAGGAACCACATTCTTTCTATTGGCACCTAAGGCATGATCAAAGACTGGACCAGAATTCCCCACACCTGTGTCCTAGGTACAAGGGCAGGGAAACAGTGATCAAGCAAGGAGAGGTCTTCATATAAAAAGGGCAAACCTCACTGCCTCATCAGCTCTGTCCCCTTCCCCCACTCTGGGGAAAGTCTGCTCTTTTCCCTATGCTTTATTTTCTATAATAAAATTCGTCTACTGTGCTTGCCTTGGTGTCCCTCTGTTTCATTCTTCGACTCCGAGAGGACATGAACCCAACATTCACATCACCGGCATCAGATGGGGATCTATCAGGAACAAGATCGCCACCGAGGTAAGCTCCCTGCAAGCGCAGCTCTACATCTTTCTCTCTTTCCGGATGGGCTCAGAGCATGGCTGGAATTAGTAAACAGTTGCCCTCTGATCCTGGTTAACTTTGGATGCGAGGAGTTGAGTGAAGGAGTGAGAAAACTGAGAGATTCTGGCCAGGGCCACTCCCTGGTAGATCCCAAAGGCTTCTCCCCGGATCTCCACTGCTGACAGCCCTTAGGGGTATCCTACAAGTAACCAGTCAATTGGACTGTGCTGAGCAAACGCCCCAGAACTATGAGCCAAACTCTTCTTCCAAAGCTCATTCCTCCAGAGCAAAGCTGGTGCATGGCACAGAGGAAGGCTTGAGACAACTGAAGGCAGCTGACTGGGGCAACTCTCCAGTGCTGCAAGAAGGTCTCTTGTACAGAGTCTGGCCCTGACAGCCCTCAGGTGTACCAGCATTGATCACTAGCTGTTTCTTTGTTTCTGACTGGCATCATGTTTGTAACTGGCATCCTCACTCAATGAATCTCGGATCCTGAGATGAAGTCTTGGTCTGTTCTAAGGTCTTTGGGAAAGAGGTGACCCATTAATCCCCAGAGCGTGAGCCTAACTGTCTCTCCTTCTTCAGAAATGTTTCTACTCTGTCTGTCCCAAGCAGTCTTTCCCTCTTCAGAGAAAGTTTTGTCTCAGAGTAAATCACTTCTCCTCTCTCCTAGTTCAGTAAGCCAAATCATTTATCTTCTCTAGTAGGGATCTCACTCAGAGCATTAACAGGCTTGCACTTCAAATTGAGGAATATAGAATCATGGGCCTATGAGTATGAGAACTAAAGAAAAGAGAATTGTGTAAAGCAAATCTTAAAGGTACAACTAGTTTGCAAATATCCTCCCTTAGATCCTCCATGCTGAATGAGGCCTCAATAGCAGGCCACTCTAGGCTGCTTTTCTACCGTTGGGCATTAAATGTTATAAAGGCGAAGGGAGTGCTGGTAATGCCACTAAGTCTGGATTCCCTAGGTCTTTAGCATGTGGCAAACAAGGACTTTTACATCCTTGCTTGTAAGGCAGCAATAAATCCAGCAGGATTTAGGGAAAGGAGAGGTGGGATTGCTGACCGTCAGAAGCCCCCTGAAAAAGGACGTCCACTAATTCAGGCGGGAGCTTCTTTCTCATGTTATGCCAGGTTCACCACCAACCTGCATGAGCCAGAAATGCCTAAGAAAAACCTCATTCTATCATTTTGCAGCTTAGCTCATTCGTAAAAGGGAAGGATATACTTGCTAGTTATCTGCCTGAGAGCCATCTTTTAAAATGCAACTACATGAGCTACCAGTTTGAGACCAGAGGAGGGAAAAAGGGCTTGAAATGCTACTTCTAAATTCAAATTGCTGTGAGGCCTAAGTGACTATGTTCACTCTCTTCCTGCATGCTGAGATTCTAGCAGGAGAGATAGAAAGGATCTGGAAAGGCCAGCTGCTCCAAGTTCCTAGCCTTTAGATATGCTTAAGGGTCCTACATTCTTGTACTTTGGAGAGAATGTAATAGGGACTCAGCTTTAAAAAGCTGATAGGACAGCCCCACTGGCTGCTCTGAAAAGCCATCTTTGCATTGTTCCCAGGTCCAGCTCCCTGCTGGCTGCAACCTCCTCCGCCCCGCTGCTGTCTCCTCCTCCGCAGCGGACTCTGGCAGCTCTATCGCCAGAGTCCCTGTCCTCTAGCTTTCTTTTTAACCCGCTGCATCGGATCACCGGCGTGCCCCACCAGGTCAGACGCAGCGGTGGACACCAGCTCCGAGATCACCACCAAGGACTTAAAGGAGAAGAAGGAAGCTGCAGAGGAGGCAGAGCATGGAAGAGACGCCCCTGCTAATGGGAATGCTAATGAGGAAAATGGGGAGCAGGAGGCTGACAATGAGGTAGATGAAGAAGAGGAAGAGGGTGGTGAGGAAGAGGAGGAGGAGGAAGGTGATGGCGAGGAAGAGGATGGAGATGAAGATGAGGTGGCTGAGGCAGCTACGGGCAAACGGGCAGCTGAAGATGACGAGGATGATGATGTTGATACCAAGAAGCAGAAGACTGATGAGGATGACTAGACAGCAAAAAAGGAAAAGTTAACTAAAAAAAAAAAAGGCCACCGTGACCTATTCCCCCTCCACTTCCCGGCTCAGAATCTAAACGTGGCCACCTTTGAGTAGAGAGGCCCGCCCGCCCACCGCGGGCAGTGCCACCGCAGATGACACGCGCTCTCCGCCACCCAACCAGAACCACAACGTGAATTTGCGAACAGGGGAGGAAAAAAAAGAACCAAAACTTCCAAGGCCCTGCTTTTTTTCTTAAAAGTACTTTTAAAAAGGAAAATTTGTTTGTATTTTTTATTTACATTTTATATTTTTGTACATATTGTTAGGGGTCAGCCATTTTTAATGATCTCGGATGACCAATCCAGCCTTTGGAGCGTTCTCTGTCCTACTTCTGACTTTGCTTGTGGTGTGACCATGTTCATTATAATCTCAAAGGAGAAAAAAAACCTTGTAAAGAAAAGCAAAAACCACAACAACAAAAAAACAGTCTTATTCCGAGCATTCCAGTAACTTTTTTTGTGTATGTACTTTAGCTGTACTATAAGTAGTTGGTTTGTATGAGTTGGTTAAAAAGGCGAAAGATAAAAAGGTTTCTTTTTTTTCCTTTTTTTGTCTATGAAGTTGCTGTTTACTTTATTTATTTATTTATTTTTGGCCTGTTTGATGTATGTGTGAAACAATGTTGTCCAACAATAAACCGGAATTTTATTTTGCTGAGTTGTTCTTGCTGAGTTGTTCTAAAAAAAAAAAAAAGCTGATAGGACAGGCTCAAGAATATCAAGAAACACTAATTATTAAGTTTTCTCTTCTCTTCATATGTGGACACAAAAAAGGAAATTGGAAAGATTCCATATAGGTTTTCTTTATTCTTAAAAAACAAAAACAAAAAAACTTCCTGAGGATTTCATCTGCTTTTTCACTCATCTGGTGCTAAAGATGTGTTCATGCTCCTTTACTAGAATAAATACAGCTGTTTCATTTTTTGGATCTTGAGCTCAATTTTACTGGTGAATTCACCTATTTTATACACCTACAGATATTTTTCAATCAGTCTTGTTTTAGCTAAGTGGAGTTTTTTTTTAATTATAGTTTTTACTGTTGTCTTTATTCAAAAGGTCAATTATTCCAAGGTTCTATAATCTGTTTCCTGTTGGTTTTTTTGGTGCACACCTGTCCTGTGTGTTTGCGTACATGTATGTTATATGTGTGTTTAATATGATACCAAATTGGCTTATAGATGAGCACTCACAAATTAAATTTAAGAAAAAGAGAAAAGAAAATGGATCCAAATGGCTTTTAGTCACATGACTTAAACTTTTAAAAGGAGGTTCAATCTAAATCATTTAGACATAAAGAGTAAAGATGCGTTTGAGACTACTAAGCAAGAAAGATGAAATAGGTGGTTTTGACATACCAGATTTAAAACTATACTATAGAGCCACAGTAACAAAGACAGTATGGTACTGATATCAAGATAGGAAAGAAGACCAATGGAATAGAATAGAAGACCCTGAAACAAACCCTCAATTCTTTAAACACCTGATTTTTAACAAAGGGGGACAAAATATTACATGGAGGAGTGACAGCCCCTTCAACAGATGGTGCTGGACAAACTGGACAGCCACTTTGCAGAAAGTTGAAATTAGACCCATAACTTTCTCCTTGCACAAGAATCAAATCAAAATGGATCAAGGAGCTAGGAATTAAACCAGCTACCTTGCAAATGATAGAAGACAAAGTAGGTCCAACACTTCAGCATTTGGGAGTAGGCAAAGACTTTCTCAACATGTCTCCAAAAGTGAAGGAAATAAAGTAAAAAATCAGTGAATGGGATGTCATAAAGCTAAAAAGCTTTTGTACTGCCAAGGAAACAATCAAAAGAGTCAAGAGGTTTCCTACAGAAATGGATAGAATCATGGGCTATGATTCCTCTCACAAGGGTCTCATATCCAGAATCTACAAAATCCTCAAAAATCTCAACTACAAAAACACTAACAGCCCAATTAATAAATGGGCCAAAGAGCTAAATAGAAACTTCTCAACAGAGGACATTGATCAAGCCAATGAATACATGAGAAAATGCTCTAAATCTCTAGTAATCAGACAAATGCAAATGAAAACCACATTAAGATACCACCTCACACCAGTCAGAATGGCAAAGATGAAGAAAATAAACAATAATAGATGCTGGAGGGGCTGTGGAGAGACAGGCACACTAACACACTGTTGGTGAAGCTGCAGACTGGTACAGCCCCTCTGGAAAGTAGTGTGGAGAATCCTCAAAAAACTAGGGATGAGCCCACCGTATGATCCTGCTATTCCACTCCCGGGTATCTTTCCAGGGGATTTAGAATCAGCACATTATAGTGACACAGCAATATCTATGTTCAGAGCAGCTCAATTTACTATTGCTAGACTATGGAAACAACCCGGATGTCCCTTACTGGATGAATGAGTCCAAAAACTGCGGTACATATATACCATGGAATTTTACACAACAATTTAAAAAATGATATTGCAGCCTTTGAATGTAAATGGATGGCTATGGAAGAAATTATGCTTAGTAAAATCAGCTTAACTCAGAGAACCAAGGGTCAAATGTCTCCACTCATCTGTGGAGGTTGGAACTAGGCCCTGGCCATTCAGAAAGGTGTTCTATTATCATGTGTTAAATCCAGATAAGGTGTAATGTTATACAGCCTAATACTTTTTTAGAGATATTGTGGGTAAGGGAAGGGAGGGATATAGGTGGGAAATTAGGGGGACACTCCAAGGGGTAAATCTAGTATCCAGAAACTATACACATTTTATATTATTTTGTTAAAAATTTGTATTATTATTCAAAAATAAAAATTAAAATTAAAACAAGTGTACCAGCTCACATATTTGTTTTCTAGATGGTCAATCAATAGAATGTTCTATAAATGTTTAGAGCGTTTCATTCAGTATTTCTAGGATTTTTCTTCAATGGAAAGAAGGTGGTTTGTCTAATATCCTGAGGTTTCATGGATAACCTAAGTTAACATTAAAAAATGAGTTAACTAGATTTAACATAAATGGAATTAATCTCTATAAATGTGTTTATTAGAGGAGGCATCTGAGGAATTTGCAAAGTCAAAATGTTAAAACATTAACTGCTAAGTAAATTCAAGTTATCTTGACTTAGTTTCTATAAGGTGACATTTGGGTTTGAATGTGCTTTTATAGATTGGAAACTAAAAAGATAATTTAAGATTGCTTTGAACTGGGTCTTCACTAAAAGAAAGCAAGATTATTAAGACTTAAAATTCTAACAGGTATAATTCTATATGTAAAGAGTACAAAAGGTTTCAGCTGTGTATCAATTAAAGTACTATAGATGACACAAATATTTAATTTTATTAGATGAAATAATTAGATTGAAAAAATTTTATAAGGATTGTTTCTGAATGTAAATTTAGGAAAAATCATCAGCTGGGAAAAATCAGCAACTGGGAAAGATACTGATAGGTCAAAGTCTAATTCTTTAAGGTTTCTTAAAACATTGGTATACTTGTCAAGGTGATTTCCTGTGTCTGTATTACATAGCAGGCAAGCTAACTAAGGCAGGGAAATCAACCAAGTGCTATCTTTTAAACATTGTTCATTTTAAATCTGGCTTACATTTGCTTTAAATGCATAGAGGCTTTATCATTAATGGGTTACATTTATAAATAAGTCCTTGATCACTGGTACTGTTTCTGCTTGGCAATTTCATTTTGTATTTTTTAACTGTTTTGACTTAAATAGTATGAACCATAGTATTTCTCACCTTAAAGTAATTGGGAACATTGGAAGTTTCATAAGGATTGTATCAGAATGCAGATTTAAGAAAGAGTCAACAAGCAGGAAAGAAATATAAAAGGATATAGGCATGGACATATATGTTGATATGAAAATTGAAATGAAAGAAATGTTCCTGGGTTAAAAAAAATGTTTCTGGATGAAGAAATATAATGTCTAAGTCACAGAAGTTTTGTGAAAGGTAAATCTCAGAAGCTTGTGTGTTATTAAGTTGAATATAGTTGGCACAATTTAAAGTTATTTAAGGTTTCACTTAAGTTCAAACATTAATGTATTGTTATAAACCAGAATCTAATTCTATGTATTGAAATAACAAGGGTTTCTTAAAGCATGGACCTGCTCTTATCAGGTGTTAGGCTTAATTACTTAGAAAAACT
>PVKS010046543.1:0-13250 GCA_004027875.1 Aplodontia rufa
CCACCAATCCACAGTATTGGAACAAGATAGGTTGACTCAAGTGTCTCTGGCACTGGAATAACTTACAAATCCAATGTTATACTCTTGTTAACGAAGTGAATTTACATCAATGATACCATTTTAATTATATCAAAAGCTTTACTTAATTTCCTTCTGATAAAAATCATTCAATGTTCTTTTCTGTTCATTAAAATGTTACATCTTCAGCCTTTTGTAATTTTATGCTTTTCTTTTTATAACCCTTATACAATACAACTACCATTCTGTGGCCATTTTTATTGACCTTGAATTTTATAAGTATAATTCTTACCTGCTTCGTATGCATCATTTGATACAATTTATGAATTGTTATGTATTCACTTCAAATGGTAAAACTACATAAAATTTTACATGAGAAACAAACCTTTGTTAATACTACATGAAAAATCTTCATTTTTTCAGATATTTTATTTTGTGAAATTATTTTTCTTTTAGTTGTCTTTTCTCATTCTCATATCATTATAATAAAAATCATTTGCATTAATTCTTCCTAGAAAACAGTCTATTTTCTAATTGCTTAATTTCAATGAGAAAGTAGATATTAACATAATGAGAAACTGAATATTGCTCAAGATTTGATTAACAAAAAATAATTACAGAGAATGCTTATTTTTCTGCTATCTCTAATCAGGCTGTCTAGCTTTTGAAGGTCAAAAGGAAGAAAATAATAGAAATTAGCCAATCAGTTCATGCACTAGTGTAGCCACAAAGGTCAAATATAATTATAAAGTGTTAGGAAGGAATAATAAGTGGAACTGTAATATTTGATTTTTATACTTATTTTTAAATATATTCACTGTAAGATTAGTGGCTAGTTGGTTAACAATTTTGTATAATAGTTATGTAGGCACATGTAATGATATTTCTGAAGGAACAACTTCTTGATTTATTGACACATTTTCTTCCTTGTTTTTTCTTCTATTTCTTTGTTTTATGAATTTTTATTTGTATTCACATTTTCTTCTTATACACATTTAGTATTATGTATTTTTAATTAACTCACTCGTACCTTTAAAAAAATGTCCCCTTTTTTTCTATGGAACAAAATTTTTCCACACACAAAGATGGAAAAAGCAACTTTCTTATGCTTAATATTTGCAAGGTAAATATATATATATGCATTCATTTATTTTAAACCTGCTCATTTCTTCATCCTTATAAAACATTTCTTGTAAGTGGTGTGTTGTCAAATCTTGTTTTTCAATCCATTCTATTAATGATTTTCTTAAATAAAATTCTTAGTCTATTTACATGGAATCTAAATTATTAATATGTGTTGAATAAAATCTACTATATTGTTATTTACTTTTTACTTTTTAATCATTGTTTTCCATTTTTCCCTTCAAATGAATAAAAACATACTTATTTTATCTCCTTTTATGTCTCTGTGTGTCTATTTATATTTGGTTTTGCTTTAGACAATGTAATATTGATGTTAACTTTGAACATTCCATTTTAAAAATATTATGTTTTTGTAAAATTCAAGTACTCTATTGGAGTTTATTTCCATAATGATATTTCTTCCTCATTTGCTTTTCTTTTGTATATTTTACTTCCATATATGCTGTATAATTCCTTGTTATAGAATGAAAATTTCCCTAACCCAGTTGGTGTATTGAAACCAAGTATCCAACATAATTATAAACTGTAATAAAGCCTTTCAAGAGCTAATTAGGCTTAAGAGGGTATAGGGATGGAGTTCTAATTAAATATGGCTGTGTCTTTGTAAGAGGGTTAAGAATTACCTAGGACATACTCTCACACAGAGCTTGTCATGTAAGAACCTAGAAGACAGCTAAGTGCATGACAATGAAAGAAATCACAGAAAAGAAATCAACCAACATCTTGATCTTAGGCACCTACTCTCCTGAACTGTGAATAAAACAGTTTCTGTTTTTAAGGTACCCAATGTACAGTATTTTGTGAGAATAGATTTACCATGTTCCTTTATTACTTTTTACATTATTATAAACTATTCAATATTATTATTAAATGAAAATAAATCTTAGAGTTACTAAATTAATATTTGAGAATATCTCATTATTAGAAAACAAAAATTGAGAGTACTATAAAGTTTAGATATAGTACTGGTGACTTGTGACTTTTTGATTAGACCTCGTACATAAAATAATTACATTTATCTTTTAAACTTGGTGTTATGGTTTGGATGAAAAGTATTCCCCAAAAGCTTGTGTAAAACAATCCAGGAAGGCTGAGGTGAAATGATTGGGTTATGAGAGCCTTAACTCAATAGTAAATTCCTCCTCTGATAGGGATTAACTGGTAACTGCATGCTGGTAGGGTATGGCTGGAAGAGGTAGGTCATGGAGGAGTGCCTTTGGGGTATATATTGTATCTGACCAGTGAAGTTTCTCTTTCTGCTACCTGGGGCCATCTGTGCCTTCTGCCATGATGTTCAGCCTCACCTCGAGTCCTCAAGAATGGAGCTGGCCTTCTGTGGATTAAGACCTCTGAAACTGTGAGTCCCCAAATAAGCTTTTCCTTCTAATTTTTTTCTTGTTGCTTCCTTTAGTCAGAGCAGCAAAAAAGTTGATTAAAACACTTGCGATATACATTTTTAAAAATTCAGTATATATTTTTTCAATCTGATACTCATGATCACTCATGTTTGGGAATATAATGAATACTTTCAATAAATACAGCTGAATATATTTTCTAATTTACATGGGTTAGGATTCTTAGTTACAGTGGTATTATAATATATTTTCTCTTGCTTGCTTGTTATTTGAAAATATGCATAGTTTTCTCTCTCAGAAACTTTTGGGTAAAGTGCATTGAATACAGGAATATATTTCCAGTCATATTTTATTTTCCCAAATTGTATTCATTTAACAAATCTTACTTATTAGGAGAGGTAAAATGAATTTAACCCCAAAATTCCATAAGTCTTACTCTCCGTACCTCATTTCACTTGCATTTTTACTTACTTATTTATTTATTTATCTAAAAACTTTCCATGTAGTATATTAAAATTAATACTATAGAAGTGGTCTGAACTGTTAAGTTCTCTCTCTCTCTCTCTCTCTCTCTCTCAGTCTAAATGATTACAGTGCTGTATAAGTCTTCCTTTTGCAATGTGATTGTTTCATCTAGCAATCTGAGGAAAGGAGGCATGGCTGATTCTGGACACTTTCCGAAGAGTTCTTTGATGAGGATCACCCAAAATATATATGATGCAACTCAAACAGTACTTATAAACAGACAATGATCCAAGCATATGTGGGTATTTAATATCCAGCCAATAAACATTCAAGTGGCTAAAAAGATACAAGGTGTATTGGTTTCCAGATTGCTTAGTGGAATGATAAAGCATTTTTATCCTCAATATTCTTTGCTTTAGAAAGATTTTGTGAGGGAAATTTGAGTCTCTGATCATGTCCAGAAAAGGATTGGATAGACATACACACCTCATTCTTGATAATTCAATTTAACATTCACCTTCTCTTTATTAAAAATCTCTTGAAATTTGTAGGTAAACACCTTTTGGATGAATTTGAAAAATTACTTACTCCACTCGAAAATTATTCTGAAATCCTTAGTGAGTGAGAACCCAGGCTTCCATAGGTTACATGGGGTTCACCTGTTCTTTTTCAATTGTTGAGCCACTATTTCTCCCTCTTTCCTTTATTCGCCTCTTTGCTTACAAAAGCAACGTAACAGACATGGTTCCCTGTTCAGCCTTCCGTAGCAAACACCTAAATGTCATGGATGTGAAAATTCTGTTGGACACTTCTTTTGAACTTCTCATAGCCATACAAAAACTTTGCTTTCAGTCAGTGCAGAGTATCCGACAGGTAGACAGTCTCCTTCCAATTATATGTAGGTAACCTTGGCTTTTTATTGGTGTACAAAATTGTCTTACTCTCTAAATGAGAGATAAATTCTTCCTCTTGCCAATCAAGAATCTGGGGCAGTTAAAATTGCAATTTCTTTCCTGTGGTGAAAGCATCTGCCTTTCATAATACTGAGGGCCAGGATCCTGGGTGGTTTTCTTGCCTACTGCTGAGATCAGCCACTTATTATCTTGTGGACACATCAGGGTGTGGTAAAAAGGGTTGCTGCTTTAGAATCGCCTCAAACACCATGAAACCATACATTTCACATTAGTCAGGTTTCTCTAGAGGAACAAAACATATATAAATGCAAAACCCTCTGAAACAATGTTGCCACTGCTGAAATGAGACATGTGTCATGTGGCCTATGCACTAGAGTGGCCTATGCACTAGAGTAGTCAGAACGTTGTTATGGCACACAGAAGATCATCTTCTCCCTTTGTTTCTGCAGTTTCCCAGTTATCAGCTTCTCATAGAGATACACATGAAGAAATTTTTACCTTTCTATGAAATTTCCAGTTAATCCCAAGCATTATTTGAAGGGGATGTCTGGTAGTACACTAGCACTCTGTGATATCATGAATTAATCTAACTTATTAACAATCTGTAAGCAGATTTAGGCCTACCTTTTCAGATCTGACTGTATTTCTTTTTTATTAAGTTAGAAATCTAGAGTATGGGGATCAATGAACTTTGCATTTAAACTAGAGAAGAAGGACTTAAGCATTAAGGCAGAAAGAGCATGAGCATACTGAAGAAGTAAGTGTCCTTTCCTGACTTTGCAGAGGCAATATGCTTGACTAAATGGATGATAAACAGATAACTCTGAATATTTATAATGCCTTTACAAAAGACCAAAGTAGTCATTCTACCTGTAATAATGAAAATGACAATCTTTTCAGCTACAGGCTGATTTCAAATAATAGTAATTTGTAAGTGCTCTTTCAAGGAGAACTAATAATTATATTTTCATTTCTTAGATACACTGAAATAATAGCATATTACTCATGGATTATAATAGAACATGAATATTTTTCCATCCATGCTTAGTATTTCTAGATTTCACTATATACTTTTTACTTTTCTGAACTTTTCAGGGTTTTATCAAGTTATTTTCAGTACTAAAGTCTTTATTATCTTTTTAATTTAAACCCAGCACTGAGCACTACCATAATTGTACCAGTGATAAATTTACATGATGGAAATACACCCAGAAGACGGGTATCCACAGGAAGAAACAGAACATTCTCAGGTCTCCCAAAGCCTTCTTCATGTACTCTTGCTCACGGTGACTACCACTGAACGTGGAACACCTCTCAGAAAAGGGTAGTGACAATCCTGACATCTAAAATCATACACTATCATTATGGTTTAGATCTGGAATGTCCTCTGTCTCATGTGATCAATGCAGCAATGCTCAGAAGTGGGATTTTTAGGAAACAGCTGGATAATGAAAGCTTTAACTTCATTCTGGATTAATTCATTTGATGGATTAATGATGTGAATGGACTACGTGGAGATAGTGGAAACTACAGTCAGTGGAGGCATGGAGAACAAACAGATGTGGAGTGGGGGCATGACAGGCCTCTTTCTCATTTTCTCTGACTGCTTCCCAGATGCCATGAGCTGAACAGCTTCTCTTTGCTATGCCTTTATGCCATGGTGTCCATGACCATGGACTGAAACCTCCGAAACAGTGAGCCAAAATAAATCTTTCTTCCTCCAAAGTGCTTCTCTCAGATATTTGTACAACAACAAAAAAATGGACCAACACCATTGTTTTGCCTTATTTTGTACTATTTCTTCCCGGATTATTTTGCTCTGTATTTGTGTATGAAATTAATCTATAGTTGTTCCCCTTTACTGTTGACTTAACATTCTATAATGTCTGTAACTCACAGGTGACTATAATTTGAAAATAAAATAAAGTTCAATAAGTTATCTTGACTAGGAGAAAGAGGAGAAAAAGGACATACTACATAACTTTTACTCGAGTATTTTCCTAAAATTGTTCTGTTTTCTTATTAGGTATTATTGTTACTCTTTAACTATGCATAATCTATAAATTAACCTTAAGGGGAAGGGAGAAAGAGTCAGAGGAAGAACTGGGGACTGAATTAAAGCAAACTATTTTGAATGCATTTATATTATGTCACAATAAATCCTAATGTTATGTACAACTAATATGAACCAATAAGGATGAAAAAATAATGTACATCTGTGTACAGGAAAAGTACTGCAGAACTTGGTAACTATCTGTGGTTTCAGGTATCCACAGAGGTCTTTGAGTTTTCTCCCCTCTGATAAGGTAAAAACTATTGTATATTGTTAAAAGTACTTGTACCTCATTCTCATTACTGAAAAATATTCCATTGCATGAGGATATCATAATTGGCTCTACTGTGGATAAACATTGGGCCTTAGTAAAATCAGCTTAACCCAGAGAACTAAGGGTCGAATGTCTCCACTCACTTGTGGAGGTTGGAACTAGACCATGGCCATTCAGAAAGGTGGTTTATTATCATGTGTTAAATCCAGATAAGATGTAATGTTATACAGCCTAATACTTTTTTAGAGATATTGTGGGTAAGGAAAGGGAGGGATATGGTGGGAAATTGGGGGGGCACTCCTGAGGGTAAATCTAATACCCAGAAACTATACACATTTTATATTATTTTGTTAAAAATTTGTATGGTTCTGCAAAAACAAAAATTAAAAAAATATATATTACAAAATTCATGGACCCAAGTAGGATGTAAGTTATCAATGATGATTATATAATAAATGCATAGAAGATGTAAAAAATATTAGAACTATGATATGATGTAATATGCTCAATATATATATGGTGAGGATATACACACAAGTGACATCAATTGTTCATATATATATATATATATATATAGGGTGGCTTTAATAGACACTTCAAGCCAATTATGAAAATAGTTTTTTATTAATTCACATTTCCAACAAAACTATACAGGGATTCCTATTGCTTGATATTTTCTACATGCAAATAATCCTATGCTGTTTTCATCTGGTGTTCTGATGGGATCACATTCCACTTTTAATTTGCATTCACTGCTTTTAGAACATATTTACCTATATGTTCCGGCTTTTTATATACAATCTTTGTGAAGAGCTTATTTTAACCTTTCCCAAATTTTCTATTGGAGTACCTGGGTTTTCAAAATTATGAATGTTATTTAATCTAGACATTTCTCTCTCCTTCTCCCATACATACCTGCATATATGTATATATATTTAATGTGCTCAGAACTTGACTTCTCCATTTATGAATTTATAATAACCTAAAGAAGCACTAAAGATTAAGAAATATGAAAAATATAAATTATTGAAAATTAGTACATTATTTTGAGACTTTTTTCTTGATATGTCTTATGACAAAAAGTTATTACATTAAGCCGAAGTTCTTAGGACACAAAATAATATTATTCTGGGAAATTCATTCCTACCACCACCACCATAACAGCAAACACAGCAATATGAAAATGAAAAACTCCATGCTCCTTTTGATCATAAATTCATACTTCTTATTTTCAATTTAACCTTCAAAAGTCACCAAAATCTATTTGTTATACCTAGTCTTCATCAAAGGCTCTAACTCTTTTTCTTGAAATTTTCTAAATCTCATGCCATCTTCTTTTCATGATTATCTCTCTACCAGAATGTATCATTTTTCTTTCAGCTTTCTAGAATGTTTCTTACTGATATCTTAATTTAAATCTTTTGCATTATTGTTTTTCCATTGACTAGTAAACTGTCAGTAATGCTATAAATTTATCTTTTCATATTTGCTTTTCCTACTTCATTATGACCTAATACCCGCAGAATTTTAAATATTTTTGCTAGCCAATGCACACAAATTTCAGTGCATCGCCTTTACAAACCATTTTAATTAAGGTTAATACATACAACTTTGAAAAGGAAATTCACATCGCTTCTCGGCCTTTTGGCTAAGATCAAGTGAAAAGGAAATTCACTTCATGTGAATAACCCACTTAAAATTTTCCATAGTGAAGTCTTACCTTTGTAGACACCCTAACAAAACTCCAACTGGGTCTTACCTTATCAAGTTGTATTTTAATAAGTTGGTGAAAACAGGACATGATATTTTCTTTCAAAATATTTATATGGTGGTAAAGAAGAATTCTATTTAAGTAGATATCTACAATTCATTTTTTAGGAGGCAATTTTACTTTAATAAATAGTTACCACATTTATTTTCTATAGAGTGCAACTTGTCTTTTTCATTCGTATTTGCATGTCTTTTTAAAGTTTATAACAGAAATGATTAAGGTATGAGAATTTCTGGTTTTAAAATGATATATTTTCATTTGATATTTGCCTATAATATACCATATGTCTTGAAAAATAATTTTTTCACAATTTCAAAAATCATTTGAGATTGTTTTAGGGTGAAACTTAGGATGGTAACAGGGGATTTATTTTAATATTGATATTTTTAAAATTATATTCAAATTTCCATGTGATTATATTATATTACTGGATCAGGGAACACATGGGTAATATTAAATATCAGTCTCATTAAGACATCCAGTGATTTAAAAATGCCCTGTATTCATGTCTGATTACTGTCATATTATTTACCATGGAATATGAAATGGTTTCATTTCTTTTAAACAACTCCAATCAAGAGGAAAGTTAGTTATCTTCTTTCAAAGGAAAATATTTTTATACAAGATTCCAGCCAAGGATATTGCAGGATACTTTTGTCTCTATAGTTAAGTTTTTCATGTGAATCAGAGCCTACTCTGAGTCATTCTTTTTAATTGTAAGGAACAGTGTATATACTATATTTACTTTTATATCTAACCTTTCTTCATATTTATCTCCATTTTACTCCCTATAAGATTAATTGGCAGGGAGCAGGTGCATAATAATATTACTTTAATAAAAATGGTTATTGTGCATAACCATAAACTATGATTCCCATTTCCTTGGCCCTTACTTGTAAAATATCAATAATAGTGTATGCACTTCACAGGATTCCTATTAAATATAGATGAGATACTGAATATAATGTAATTTAAAGTGTTCAGTATATTGAAAATTCCTATTACATATTAGCTTTCCATATTTTCTTATTAAAATACTTTAAGAACTTCCTTGAAGTATAAACTACTATGGTCATTTATGGTTGTTTAATACATCAAATCCACCATGAGAAACAAGGGTACACAGAATTTTCCTGAGAACCTAATGTTGCCTCAAGCAGTTTCTATGAGAACTCTATTTTTGCATAACAGCAGTACATTACTATAAGTTTTTGTAACAGTTTCCTAGAGCTATCATGAAGTACCACAAACTGGGTTATTAAAATATCAATTTATTGCCTTATATTCCAGGAAGCTAAAAGTGTAAAATCAAGGCCGTCGTTTCTTTTGGTGGGCTCTGAGAGAAAACTGACAGGTGTGTCTCTATTCCTTTTGGTGATTATCTGCATTCCTTGGCCTTCTTTGGCTTACAGCTGCATCTCTCCTGTATTTCTTTCACCATCATGTGTCCCTTTGTGTTTCTGTGCCCAAGTTACCCTCTTACAGACTGTACAAACTAGGTCGAGTACAAGCTAGCTTAGTATGATCTTACTTACACGTAAACTTTACATAGCATTGTTATATTTTTCTTCAGAAAGTCAATGATTTTTTAAATATTATTAAAACAGGTTTAAAAACATCATCTCATATGCCTTACATACTTCACCTATTCTGATACTCTATATTTTTCTTGGTGTTCAGAATTCCACCTTTTGGGTTTATCATTATAATTTGCTTTTATTTTTATTGTTTGTCAGTTCATTTTAATTATCTATAATATTGGGGTTCATTTTGATATAATTATACATGGATAGAATGAAATTTGCTCCAATTCAGTCCCCAGTACTTCCCTTTTCCTTCTCCTCTTCTTCCTCCTGCGTCCTTTCCTGGAATTTACTAAACTTTCTTCTGTTTATTTGTAGTTTCCCCAAAGCTGAATTATGAATGTGTGAATGTTACGTTCACTGTGGTATACCCACATATGCACATCAGAGTGTTGTGTTAATTTCATTCCACCATTTTTATCCCTTTTCCTGCCAACCTCCCTCCTCCTCAATTCACTGGCTATACTATACTGATTTCTCTTTAACTTTCATGGACTTCCCCCACCACTTTTTCTTTCTTTCTTTCTTTCCCCCCTTTATTTTTGTCTCAGTTGTGTGTGTATATGTGTGTGTGTATGTGTGTATATGTATGTGTGTATATATACACCACATCTTCTTTGACTGGTTTTTTTGACAATTAATTCTTATTTTATTTGCCTGAAAATATTTTTGAAATGGATTTTCTTAGTGTTAGAATCCTAGACTGTCTTCTATTTTTCTTTCAAGTTAACATTGTCATTTTATTTATTGTCTGTTATATATTGACATATATAGGTTTCTGATGAGAAATCTACTCTTTTACTTATTTTTATTCCTTTGCACATGTTTTGTCTCCTTAGAAACTTTCAAGATCATATTTTTTACATAACTTAAAATATTTAATCATGACATGTTTAAGAAACTTCTTTTATTTCTTTTGTGATAGTGGCTCATTTGATTTCTTGGGCTTATGGGTACTCAATATGATTAAATTCTGAAATTTAGAAACATTATGCTTAAACATATTATTCATAATAATAATTTCAAGGCCGTTTAGTACTGTTCTTTAATTCACTGATGATTTCTTTTTCCTTCTCTGTGCCTCAGTTTGGAGGTTGACTATTGCTTTGAATTTATGTTTAACAATCTTCCTTTCTGCTGTGTCAATTTTGTTTATCATTTATACCCAGTTCATTTTACATGTTGAGTTTTGTATTTTTCATCTCTGTTGAGCATGTTCAGGTCATTTTTGTATTTTTCTATGTCTCTTCTCATGCGCATGCTTCTCGCCACATTTAAATATATTGATCATATATTCATATATATATATATATACATCCAAATGCATATCCATTTTAATCTTTTTATTTTCTAATACTATTATCTCTGACATATCTGTGTCTCAACAATCTTATTTATTAGGTGTCAGTGGGAAATTGGCTTCTGAATTTTGTCATATTTCCTTAAGAGCTTTGTTTTGCATTATTTATTTAGAAATCAGGAAGATCACCTTGACTTTTACTTTTAAATACTGTTAAAATGAGTCCAGAACATCCTCTATATAAGACTAATTGAGACTCATTAATAAGTGAACCCTTGTTGAAGGTTCTCGCCAATAGCATGTTTATTATGCCATATTTTCCATCTGACTGGTGACATCAGATACTATTACCTGGCTTGCATAAAGTCCAGAAATTTTGCTTAGCTTACTATTTTCTACTCCTCTCAAATTATTTTTCCTTTACGGTACTGAATCCAGGGATGCTAAACCATAGAGCCACATCTCCAGCTGTTTTTTAATTTTTTTTTATTCAGAGACAGGATTTCTTTAAAGTGGTTAGAACCTTTTTAAGGTGCTAAGACTAACCTCCAACTAACAATCCCCCTACCTCACCCTCTCAAATTGTTACAGTCATAACAGTTACGGCATCTGGCCCAACCAGAATTGATTGCTATGAATCAGTATTCAGCCAAAGAATCAGGGAGAAGTTCCTGGAGATATGGACAGATTATTCTGTTTTTCTCATCAGTATGGCTGTTTTATGTAGTAAAGTAGTCTCCCCTCATCTATGTTCCTCTATACTCAGCATTGATTATCTTCAGTGTCAGTCATTCATAGTCTATTTCCAAAAATGAATAGTATATAAGTTTCAGATTTAACCCTAACTTAGCATAGTAAAATCCCACTCTGTCTTGCCTGGGATATGAATCATCCCTTTCTCTTTTGTATCCATTCTCTACAACCTACTTGACTGCCGGTTAGTTATTTGTGTCTTGATCAATCGTCCTCATTTTATAATGCTTGTCTCCAAGTAATCCTGGTGTGCTATCCTAATGCTCCATCACAAAACCTTTATCATTCACCTCATTGTATCACATGGGTATATAAGCTCACATCATCATATGCAGAAGAAAGAATAACAGTACATTTTGAAAGAGACAGATTGAAGTTATTTACTTAAATTTTATTATGGCACATACTTATTCTGTTTCATTAATAATAGTTATTAATCTTATGTGTCTAATTAATAAATTAAAATTTTCACAGGTATACACGGATTTTAAAAGTATATCCGTATATTTACAATTTTGATTCTATTCATTTTTTAATTTATTTAATTTTATCCATTCGACATCATCTTACATTTTGGAGGGAATCATTGTTACATATTCATGCATAGATGGATATTGACAATGTAAGTAAAGGCCAATCTTAGTCCAGGATCCCTCCCCCACCTTTGACACTCACTGCTCCCATGTCTCTTCTGCATTACCCCCATGTTATAAATAGAAATAAGCATATATATGTGCATTAATTTTTAAATTAGTGCACATATATATATATTAATAAATATATATTAAATTAAAATATAGTTGGTCTTCTCATGAGAGTTGATGGTGACCAGCTGAACTGATAACTCCTTAAATCCCTCCCTCCCTTCCCCACCCCAGCCCCTTCTCCCCCAGGTTCATAATTATGGTTCACACCGCTGATGTGAAAATTCATTTATGTTGAGTTTATTTTTGAGTTTAGTTAACTTTCTTTCTTTTTTTAAGAGAGAAGGACAGCGAGAGAGACAGAGAGAAACAACTCTTATCTAGTTTTTCACATGGCCTTCGCCGCTCCAACACTTAGTCGTGTATGTTGTGCTAGGGTTCGAACCTGGGTCCTCACGCCTGCCAGGCAACCACCGAAACCGACAAGCCACTGCTCCTAAACTGAAAGTTTAGTTAACTTTCAATCTGTCTTAGATTTTGTTGGGGATTTCCCCAACATGAGGCCCAGCTGGCTTGTAAAAGAATTGGTGGTAAACAACTCTAAGGGGTCCAGCTGGCTTGTAATTAGCAAATTGCCTGAGCGCATGACTAAGCTATTCGGCCACTCATTTGTTACAATTGGATACCCCTATTGGCTGTTGTAATGGATAAATAGAGTAGCAAGCAGCCAGAGAGAAAGCAAGCAAGTAGCCAAAGAAGAAGCAGCCCTGTCCTGGAAGAGCAAGCAGCCAGCCAGCCAGCCCGCCCTGTCCTGAAGCAGTCAGAGAAGAAGCATGGAAGAACCAAGCAGCAGAAGCGAGGACCAGCGAAAGCATAGAACCAGAGCAGCAGCAGCAGCGACAGCGGAGAGATCAGCAGCAGTAGAAGATGCAGGCAGTAAGAGCCTTGGTTGCAGAAACAGGGACTCTGGTATGGCA
>PVKS010046544.1:0-13246 GCA_004027875.1 Aplodontia rufa
CACACTACTGCAGTGGCTCCCTCAGAACCCTTTCCCCACACTCCATGCTTCTAACCTCTGCCATCTTTGGCACGTCCTTTAGTCCCAAACCATAGCTCCTCAGGCAAATTGATCTTTTCCTCCGGCACGCATTTGCAGAGAAACTTTCCCTGCGTTTGTACCATTGCTTTGTGGATGCGCTCAGCTCTGTGCTCACCCAGACCTTGGCAGGAATTGCCCAGCAAAATTGCAATTAGCTTGTCTTCTCTGACTAAGGAGAAAGCCATTGAGGAATTGTCCCCTTGAGCTGGGGCAGTGTTCACAATGAGGTAGACACCAGCAACCTTCCTGTTTAACAGTGCTGGCAGCCTGGCACACAGACACGCTGCCTGGGCCAGGCAGAATGACATCCCTCCTCAGTGACCATGGAAACCTTCCAGAACTTTAGTTCTTATCACTGCAGCTTCAGGATCTCCCAGAGATAATAAAGAGCAAAGTAGAATAAGTGTTCCGTGCTTTGCCTTTTTATAAAAAAGAAAGCATTATCTGTAAATCTCTCCCTTTCTAAGAGGGACAGTGAGAGAATGAGGGAGAGAGAGAGAGAGAATCAATTTTATTTAGTTTTCATGTGGCTTTCATTGCTCCGAGACTTTGTTGTGTATGTGGTGCTAGGGTTTGAACCCACGTCCTTGCACATGCCAGGCAAGTGCTGTAACCACTGAGCCACTGCTCCAGGCCCTAAATGCTTCATTTTTTTTTTAAGATAGAGGGGACAGTGAGAGAGAGAAAGAAACAATTTTTATTTAGTTTTTCATGTGATTTTCATTCCTCAGACACTTTGTTGTGTATGTGGTGCTGGGGTTTGAAATCGTGTACTCATGTATGCCAGGCAAGCGTCGTAACCACCAAGCCACTGCTCCAGCGCCTTAATGCTTCATTTTTGTGTCTGGATATTTTGTGTGTGTGTGTGTGTGTTTGCATAGAGGCACTACTATTTAATCAGTCACCTATTGAAAGAAAACTAGACCCATGCTCTCCTAGTGTTAGAAACATCAATGGTTAATACCCTCCTCTGGAATTGGATGTGAGTAAGGATAATCACAGGAATTACCATGTAGAGAAAAGTGGATTTACAGCCTCCTTCCAGCCTCCGTGGGGATTGTATTCTTCCACTCTGAAAATCTGTGATTTATTTATATGAATATTGCCCATCGTCCTTGCTGTAGTTTGGCTCTTGCATGTCCCCCTAAGCCTCCTGTGTTGAAGGCTTGGTTCCCCAGCCTGTGGTGCTTTGGGGAGGTGATAGAACACTTAGTAGGTGGGACCTACTGGGAGGAAGTTAGGTCACTGGCGTGTGCTCTTGAAAGGGATCCTGTGACCCTGGCACCTCCTTCTCTCTCCTTCCTGGACTCTGTAAGGGGAACAGTGTCTTCTTCTACGGTCTCACCACAGTGGATTGCCTTGCTCTTGTCCCAAGCCCCAAAGAAATGGACCAAGGGACCATGAACTGAAACCTCTGTAATAGCCAAAATAGATCTTTCCCCTCTGTAAGCTGATTGTCTCGGGTATTTGTGAGAGGAGAAGAAAGCTGACTAGCATGATCCCTCTTGCGTAATTTTAAAAATTCTCGACAGCAGTGTAAGTGACTGCTACCTCCTCCCTAGACCCGAGGCAGCAGGTCAGATTTCGACCTTTGCAGTTTCATCTCCGTCACACGATGACACCTGCCTCTGTACTGGTGCAGTTGCGAATGTGGGCCTGGGTTTAAATCCCTGCCCCGTCTTCAGTCAGCAATGTGATGTCATGCAACTCACAACTTCTCAGGGCCGCAGTTTCCCTATAAACCAGGCATAACAACATGATAACAATAACGTAGAAGCTACAGAAGTTTTTTTGTTTTTGTTTTTTTTAGAGAGAAGAACAGTGAGAGAGAGAGAGAGAATTTTTATTGAGTTTTTCACATGGCTTTTGTTGCTCCGACACTTAGTTGTGCACGTGGTGCTGGGGTTTGAACCCGTGTACTTGCGCATGCCAGGAAAGCACCGTAACCGCTGAGCCATTGCTCCAGCCCCTACAGAAGTCTTTTTTCTGGGAATCAAATGAATATTTATGTGCTACATACAAAAAAATCAACAAAATGAAGCATGTTTTATTACAAATGTCAAATTTTCTGAAATAATGTATTATTTTTCTTCTAAAACACATTCCTAGGATGTTTTAGGAATTTGTTTCAGCAAAAATAAAATTCTTCACAGGAAGAACCTGCACAGTAGAAAAGAAAAAAATCTTAAATTTTAAGTTCTCAGTGAATTTTGAATTGCAATTCTCAACCTGAAATCCTAAGAGGCCATTTACCTTTGAATTAGCATTTGGATGAATTTTTAATATAAGCAATATATTCCTAACTATTATTACAGAAAGCAAAGATTGGGGGAAATTCTGGTCTTCAAAAATATGGCTACATCTAAACCCTAAGTGCCAGGAAATTATTCACTCATAAAGGAATTAGGGAAGAAACTTGGTGCTTTCTTTCCAGTAGGCTGCCAAGGAGGAGGAGCTGCCTCTCCAGTGGCAAAGACAGAAGCAAGCAGCTGTCAGGAGCCGGTTCTTCAGGCCCATGGCTCAGGGGCTCTAGGACAGCGGGAGCATGTGGTGAAGCCCTTTCTCAGCCAGGCTGGAAGACTGCAAGGTACAGAGCTGAAAGGTGAATTAAAAAGCCTAAACTAAAACTTAGCTCCTTTCCATGGAAGGAATTTTCTTCTTGGTGTCTAAGGGGTATCCAAGAGGTACAAAGTTGCAAATGATTCACTAAACCCACTTCGCGGTTCTTCAAGTACCTGAAGATACTAGGAACTGCGATTGCTTTTCATTTGCAGGGAGCAGATGTGGAACAGAGGAGTCACCTGAAGGGAGGGCAAGAGACAGGCAAGCAAAGGGTCTGTTCCTGGGGGTGGGAAAGAGAACAGGAGCCTCCCAGGCAGGGTCTGCCCAGCCCTCTCTGCCCCTCTTAGATCTGTCATGCTCCTCTGTCCTTGACTACGGTGGGAATGACCTCGGGTTTCCTGGACTCCAGGCATTGGCTGCAGTTGCTTGCTTGGTCAAGAGTATCCTGAACTGAGCTGATCATCCCCTGTACCGGGTCCTAAAGGGACTGCTTGCCCCAAACTAGGCAAGTCAGACTTTTTTCCACCAAAAAAAAAAAAAAAAAAGACTTTTGGTAGTAGAACCTGTGATATAAAACTCAGGTGACAGGGCTGGAGTGGTGGCTTGGCAGTGAAGGCGCTTGCCTGGCATGCTCAAGGACGCGGGTTCGAGCCCCAGCACCGTGTACACAACTAAGTGTCAGAGCAACGAAAACCACTAAAAAACTAAATAAAATTGATTCTCTCACTGTCCCTCTCTCTTTAAAAAAATAAAATAAACAAAACTCGGGTGATGACAGTAAGTTTCACGCTGGACAATCCTCCTCCCCTCTGATCCTCCTGGATGCGCTAAAGCAGGCCTAGGTCAACTGTTTTCCAAGTCAGGTTTTGCCTGGGGCAGCCTCAAGTGCTGCTGGCCAGAAGTGCTTCGGGGTGAAGGCTCAGCTCATTGGATACCTCCAAAGGATGGAGGAGTTTATCAGCCTGGCTCTCCCGCTGCAGACTCTAACCCTGCTCCTGTTCCTGAACAAGCAGACGTGGAAATTAAAACAATGATAGAGGGTGTGGGCGTCTGAGAAGGCTCAGCAGCTCCTCTCAGTGAGTGTTCAGCGAGCTCTGGAGCGTCATGAGGTACAGGGGCACATTGCCACCTAAGTGCTGCAACTCACTCATCCGCTTGTCCCAGGCACCAGGGACCTAGGCTGCGAAAGTGTCTCCCCAGCCTGGAGCAAAGGCCCCTGAAGCAGGAGGTGCTGTGCCCAGCTCTAATATTCTCTTTTTTGTGTGTGTGTATTAGAGTGTAGGAACTTTGAGCTGAATTTTAGATTCTGGTAGGGCATCCTCAAGAAAAGTTTGCAACTATTCAAAATTATAACATTTTCTTATAAATTGTTGATTCTTCATTTTCAATGAAACAAGGAAAAAGACAGATTTCGAGAAAGATTATTTGTCAATTTCTAACAGCTGCATTTAGCACTCTCCCATCTCTTTAGGTAAACGGGATGTCAGCCTCAGCAACAGGCTCAGCATTTCTCTCGTGCCGCTGGTATACACCTTTCAACCCTCCTCTAGCTCTGCACCCAGCATCTCGGCCAACACACAGGGCACTGCAGAAAAATCACGGTGGACAAAACCCATACTATCATCATTAATCTCATTCATTCTTTGGACTTTGAATAATGCTATATTTTTCTAACTGCTTCCAATAAAGATAATCGCTGGCCTGGAGCAATGGCTCAGCAGTTACGGCGCTTACCTGGCATGCACAAGTACACGGATTCAAACCCCAGCATCCACCTACACAACTAAGTGTCAGAGCAACGAAAGCCATGTGAAAAACTCAATAAAAATTGATTCTCTCTCTCTCTCTCTCTCTCTCTCTGTCCTTCTTTCTTAAAAAAAAAAAAAAGAATATAAATCTGTTCTCCTGAGGCAGAGGTTGCTAAAGCAATGGAGATACAAACCAGTGAAATTGTGCATTACAGTTGCACAAAACATAAAAATACAATTTGGCCAATATCATTCCCCAGTGTTTCCCCTTTCCCCTCTTCTTCTCCCTCCTGCTGGTTCCTTTCCTCTACTCTACTGATCTCCCTTTGATTTCCATGAGATTCCCACCCCTCTTATTTTTCCTTTCTGGATTCCACACATAAGAGAAAACACGTGACCCTTGACCTTCTGAATTTGGCGTATATAATGGTCTCAAGTTCCATCCATGTTCCTGCAAACGGCATAATTTTGTTCTTCTTTGTGGTTGTATACAATTCTATTGTGTATACATACCACCTTTTCTTTATCCATTCATTGTTGCTATTTACCTAGTCTGGTTCCATAGTTTGGCTATTGTTAATTGTGCTGCTATAAATATGGATGCACATATATTGGTGTAGAATGATAACTTTACTTCTTTAGGATACGTATTGACAAGTGGTATTCCTGGAACATATGGTGGTTCTATGCCTAGTTTTTTGAGGAACTTCCATACTGATTTCCATCAGGATCGTACTAATTTACAATCCCACCAACAGTGTAAAGTGTTTCTTTTTCTCCACTTCCTCTCCAGCGTTTACTAGTATTTATATTCTCTTTTTTTCAATGAATAACTTTTTCACAATATGGAAAACTTGTCAATATTTAATAACTTTTTCACAATATGGAAAACTTGTCAATATTTTCTTTTTTTTTTAAGAGAAAGGACAGTGAGAGAGAGAGAGAGAGAGAATCAATTTTTATTGAGTTTTTCACATGGCTTTCGTTGCTCTGACACTTAGTTGCGTACGTGGGTGCTGGGGTTTGAACCAGCATATTTGCGCATGCCAGGCAAGCACCATAACCGCCAAGCCACTGCTGCAGCCCCTCTCTTCATATTCTTATTTCCTTTTCTGTATCTAAGAGTTTTAATTTGATGTCATCCCATTCACTAACTCTTGGCATTATTTTCTGAGTTTTAGGGGTCCTATTGAGAAAGTCCTTGCCTTTGCTTAAAAGCTGGAATGTTGAATATATGTTTTCTTCTAGGAGTTGCGTAGTTTCTGATCTATTTCCTAGGTCTTTGATCTATTTTGAATTGATTTGGGAGCAGGATGAGAGAGAAGGGTCTAGTTTCATTCCTCTACACATGGATAACCAGTGTTTTCAGCACCATCTGTTTAAAAGGCTGTCTTTTCTCCAGTGTATATTGTTGGCACCTTTGACAAGGACAAGATGACTGCAGGTGTGTGGGTTTGTCTCTGTGTCTTCTATTCTGTGCCTTTGGTCTCTGCATCTGTTTTTATGCCAGTACCATGCAGTTTTTATTACTATAGCTCTGTAGTATAATTTGAAGTCAGGTATTGTGATGTCCCCAGCACTGTTTTTGATTTTATTTGTTTTTGTTTGTTTATTTGTTTTTTTAACTTAGAATTGCTTTGGCTATTTTGGTTCTTTTATTCTTCAAAATGAATTTTAGGACTTTTTTCCTCCATATTTGTGTAGAATGTCATTGGTATTTTGGTGGACACTGCATTGAATCTAATCTGTACTGCTTTTGGTAGAGTGGCCGTTTGAACAATTAATTTTGCCTATCCATGAACATTGGAGATCTTTTCATCTTGTGTCTTCTTCAATCTCTTTATTGTTCTATAGTTTTCATTTTAAAGGGCTTTCACATTCTTGGTTAGACGTATTCCTAGGTAATTTTTTGAGAATACTATGAATGGGATTATTTTCCTGCTTTCTTTCTCAGCAGATCGATTATTGGTACATAGGAAAGTTATTGATTTTTATGTTGATTTTGTAACCTGACACTTTGATGAATTTATTGGCTCTATTAGTCTTTTAGTGGAACTTTTTGGATCTTCTATGTGTAGGATCATATCACCTGCAGACAGATGATTTGGCTTCTTCTTTTCCTGTTTTATCTCTTTTATTTCCTTCGTTTGCCTAATTGTTCTGGCCCGAATTTCTAGTATTATATTGAATAAGAGTGATAAAAGTGGACAATCTTGTCTTGTTCCAGATTTTAAAGTAAATGCTTTCAGTTTTTCCTCATTAACAATGAAATTGGTTTAGGATTTTTTATAATAGCCTTTATGATGTTGATGTAGATTCCCTCTATCTTTAGTTTTGTCAAAGAAACATTTATTTTTTTTTAAGAGAGAGGGACAGTGAGAGAAAGAATCAATCTTATCCAGTTTTTCATGTGACATTCATTGCTCTGACACTTTGTTGTGTATGTGGTGCTGGGGTTTGAACCCACCTACTTGTGCATGCCAGGCAAGCGCCGTAACCACTGAGCCACTGCTCCAGCCCAAAGAAACATTTTTAATGGTGGACATTTATCATGAGCAAAGAGTGGCATTAGACTGTTATAGTTAAGTGTGCTCCATTGTTCCTGATACTTGTATTTTTAGGAGGAATTTAAGATGCTGACAACAGTTGCAAAGATCAGTGTGAAAAGATCATCGGAAACTCCCCCAAAAGTTCATCTTTGAGTTAGCTAATCAGGTAGAAGCAGGTTTTCAAGCAGAATACCTCTCCTTTGACACTGACTTGAAGACCAAAGAGGAACCAACAGTTTACGTAGCCCATATGCTTTAACAAAGATAATCTATAACGTTAAGAAATAATTGAGGGCTGGAGTGGTGGCTCAGTGCTTACGGTGCTTGCCTGGCATGTGCATGGACACGGGTTCAAACCCCAGCACCACATACACAACGAAGTGTCCGAGCAACAAAAGCCACAAGAAAAATTAAATAGAATTGATTCTCTCTCTCTTTGTTAAAAAAAAAAAAAAGCCAAAATATCACCTTGGAAAATGTCAGGGAGCAGAGACATAACATAGAAATAGATAGAAACAGGAAAAGATAGACTCATCTAAAATAGATGACTTAAGCCAGTGGAGACCAGGTCTTTGGCTTATTTTTCAGGTTTTTCCAAATCTATATACACACAGTTACTAAAAATGGAACTGCAAGTTGATATCATCTCCTTACACCTCTAACACTAGTAGTCATTGACAATATTGAAAAGGAAAATGACTCATTTATTTTCGCAAATCAACCCTGAAATGGTGCAGAAATAATCAGAGCAGCTTAGCAGTAAAGCATTCATCTGGCATGCGCTGGGACCCAGATTTCAACCCCAGCACCACATACACAACTAAGTGTCGGAAAAACAAAAACCAGATGAAAAAGTAAATTCAAATTGTCTCTCTCTCTCTCTCTCAATCTCAAAAGAAAAAAAAATTAAAGCAGCAAAAGCTTTTACTCTGTACGATTATTTTACAGCTACGTCTTCAGGTTGTTTATCTGGGGCCTATCTCCATGCTTGACATCATGTATGCATTTTAGGTAAACGATGACATGATAAATCAGCAAGTGCTGGTGATAAGTAATGATAGGTATCATTTGCACAACATGGATTAATCCACTCGGAATTAATACATTGGACCCTTTGGCCACATTTACTGCCAACGCTATTATGTTTGGCTGCAGATAGCAGATTCATTTGACATCCAAAATATCATTTAAGACAACACAAAGTAAAGGATGAACTAAAAAGATTATGTATTAACTCCTTTTTTTATTTTAAAGAGAGAGGGACAGTGAGAGAGAAAGAAAAGCAGTTTTTATTTAGTTTTTCATGTGGCTTTTGTTATTCAGAAACTTCATTGTGCATGTGGTGCTGGGGTTTGAACCCACGGACTCGTGCATGCCAGGCAAGCACCATAACCGCTGAGCCACCGCTCCTGACCAATCCATGGACTCTTGAATTTCTAATAACTATTAAAGACGTGGCAAACAAGTTCAGATTTCACAGTCAGAAGCTGAATGTTTCCCCATATTATATAATTTTATCAATGTTGAGTACCTCTATTATTTTGAAATCACTGTATTTAAGATCTGGGAATACGGACCAGCTCCATCTGTCCGTTATGAATAAAGGAGAGGACAGCATATGGGCATAATTTTGTGGGGGGAAAAGTGTTACTACTATAAAGTTTGAATCTCAAAATTTTGGTGTAAATTTATCATGTATTGAAAAAAACTTTTAGGTTTTATGAATTATTACATATGTTTTAGTGATTTTCATCACATATTTGAAAAAACATGAATTTTATACCTTATTCTATTTGAAGTTTTTGCATTCTGCCAGAACATGGTGCATGCATAAGATCTGAGGTTACTTATTTGAAAATGCTGCAGGGTAAATTTTCCCAGTGTCATCAATTATTTGGCATTTTATAATCTAAATTATTTTTTAGAGAGAAACAATGAGAGAGAATCAATTTTTTTTTGTTTTGCATATAGCTTTTGTTGCTCGGACACTTGGTTGTATAGGCGGTGCTGGGGTTTGAATCCGCATCCTTGTGCATGCCGGGCAAGTGCTGTAACCACTGAGTCACTGCTCCAGCCCCTTATAATCTAATTTTAACCTGTGTCAATAGATTATTCACTGATAATTGTATTTTTCAATGTAACAAATGAATATTAAACTATTAAAAGGCCTTTATACAATGCTCAGAATTAATTCTTTTGTACGGATGCATTAAGGTATTTTTCTGGCTCTCCCAACATAAGCCATGGTCAGGGTTTGGAGGAAGCACTGTCAGGTAGATCAGGATTTGAATGATGGAGAAATAGATGGGTAAAGAATAAATGAGTCATTTTAGGTCCATTTCTAATTCCTTTCAAAAATGTTTTGCATAAATTATGTTCTACATGATTCTTTTGATAAAGTTAGATCTAGAAAACTGCTACATCTCTTCTTTAGTTTATTAGACTTTCTGTTTGTGCACTTCACCGACAGAGGGGAGGATTCTGCTCTGCAAACTCAATAAAGGAAGCATAGTGTCCTACCAAGTCATTAATAATGAAGTGTTGTAGCGGCAATAAGAGTTAATTTTAACATTTCCTGGCAATGAGAAAACAGGGAATAACAAACACATACTTCCCATTAGGCTGTTTCAATTCTCCTTGGACAATAATATGAATATTATTTTTGTCCCTGTTTTCTTGTCTCATACCCTTGAAAGAAAATGTGATGGTTATAACCCTGTAGAACGCGCAACTGAGAAAATTTCAATGCATGATTGTGATTTGAGATAGAAAAACTATAAAAACAGACCACGGTTTTGATAAGCTAAATGGAGAGTTAACACCAGCTCAGTTTAAGGGCAGGGGAATGCCATTTTCTAACCTTTTGTGTGAATCATCATCTTGGAACAGTGTTTTCTTTGAGGTATCTGAAAAGAAAAGTAGCTTCATTTTGTTAGAATTTTCTTCTTTGTAATATATTTCTTCAATAATCTGTGTTTTAAATAAATTATATTTCTAAATTATATTTAGAAATTGTCACTGTAGGTTAAGTATTAGCATGAAATTTTTGAAACAAAGTAGTCAAATCCTAATTTTGAGAACTTCATTTTTTTAATTGACTTGACTTTTTTGTGACAAGCTTATTAAACATTGTAAAACCTATCTCTTTTGCAGAACTACCTATGCATCCAATTTGAAATGTAGCATAGTACAGTAGTGTAGGTGTTTTATTAAATATCTTATCTGGAATCCAACCTCAACCTGGAAGAACCATATATAAAGACTTAATAATAGGGGCTGGAGCAGTGGCTTGAGGGTTATGGCGCTTGCCTGGCATGTGTGAGGACAGGGATTTGAACCCCAGCACCATGTACACAACAGAATGTTGGAGCAACGAAAGCCATGTGCAAAACTAAATAAAAATGATTTCTCTCTCTCTCACATTGTCCCTTTTACTTTAAAAAAAGACATAATAATAAATTTATGTAAATCAAGACCATTTGGGTCACATTTATTTTTGGTTAAATTTTCACATAGATATAAAATTTATATAGCACAAAGCTAATCCTTAACAATTTAAAGAAAACAACCCAGTGTCATTTAGTAAATTCATAATGTCATGCAAGCATCACAATTATCCATTACACGAAATTGTCAGTCATCTCAAACGGAAGCTCTCTACCCATCAAATTTCCCATTTTCTGCTCCCACTATCCCCAGTGGGGGCTGGAAATCATACTTCTCGCATACAATTCCAAAGAGATTCTTAGAAGGCTTCAGAGGATAAAAGACTCTTTGTTCCTTCTTCTACCGTTTTCCTCATCCGGGTAATCAAAGTGTGAAGATCTCTGTCAACGTGTGGGGTGCAGACCCCATACCTGTGCTGATTTGTATTCTACTTTCTGCTTCTATGAATTTGCCTATCCTCAGGGCTTCAGGTAAGTGCAGTCATACAAAATCTCAGATCTTCTGTCTTTTTACTTAGAATAGTGTTTCAAGGTGCATGTGTGTTGTAGCAAGCACAAGTGCTTTGTTCTTTTATAAGACTGTATAATATTCCATGGTATATTTGTTTATTCATTTCTCTATCATTGCTCACTTGGGTTGCTTCCACCTTGTGTCTATCATGAGTAATGCCTTTAAGAACATTGGTATGGGGCTGACACGGTGGCTGGGCGGTTACGGTGCTTGCCTGGCATGCACGAACCCCAGCACCACATACACAACGAAGTGTCCAAGGAATGAAGGTCACATGAAAAACTAAATAAAAACTGCTTCTCTTTCTCTCACTGTCCCCTCTTTCTTTTTTTTTTAAGAGAGAAGGACAGTGAGTGGGAGAGAGAGAGAAAGAGGCAGAGAGAATCAATTTTTATTGAGTTTTTCACATGGCCTTCATTGCTCAGACACTTAGCTGTGTACGTGGGTGCTGGGGTTTGAACCCATGTACTTGTGCATGCCGGGCAAGCGCCATAACTGCCAAGCTACCATCCAGCCCTGTTCCCTCTTTCTTAAAAAAAGAATATTGGTAAGGGGCTGGAGTGGTGGCTCAGTGGTTACGGCACTTGCCTGGCATGCGCAAGTACGCGAGTTCAAATCCCAGCACCACATACACAATGAAGTCTCGAAGGAACAGAAGTCACATGAAAAACTAAATAAAAATTGCTTCTCTCTTTCTCTCTCTCTCACTGTCCCCTCTTTCTTTAAAAAAAAATCACAAAATATTTGTTCTCCCCTCCTCAGAATCCTTATGCTATGTATACAGGAAACAGGATAAATAAAGTAAAATGTAGTTTCGCTACACAATCCAGTAATTGTGTTCCTTGATACCTACGCAATAGGCCTGCATACAAATGTTTATAGTAGCTTTGTTCTTAATTGCACTTAGGAGCATCAAAGATGCCCTTCAATACACAAGTAGATGAACTGTGGTATATCTACACACTGGAATATATTATTCAGAGATTTTTCTTAAATGAGCTATCAAACTGGGAAAACATATGGAAAATGATTACACATATATTGCTGGGTTAAGGGAGCCAGTATGACACGGCAACATACCGAGTGCCAACTATCCAACTAAATGGCATTCTGCAAAAGGCAAAAAATACAGAAAAAGTAAAAAGATGAACAGTTGCCAGGAGTTCAGGAGGGGAAGGTGAACAGGTGGAGCACAGAGGATTTTTAGGGAAATGAAACTCTTTTGGTTGCTTAATGTAATGGTGAATGTTACATCATTGTATTGGTGGAAATCATGCTCCCCACCCCATTTCACATTTGACGAAACCCAAAGAACTCTACAACACAAAGAGTGAAAGGTAACATAATCTATGAACTTCACTAATTAATCATACCAAATATCCTATTTTATATAAGAGGTAACAGCAGGGGAACCTGAGTGCAGGATGATGAGTGGGTATCTCCGAAGGATTGTGCTTTCTGCTTGATTTTTCTGTACAGCTAAAACTGTTCTAAACAGCTTGTTAATTAAAAAGAAAAACCAAACTATATCCCTAATTTTTAAAGAAAAGTCTTATGTGTGCACACAGTAAGTTTTAAGGATTCACAGCTGATACAATAACATTTTCTTATTTTGGTTTGTACGTCTTCATGCATTTCCTGTGTAATTTTGAGCAGTAGCTTCTCTCTCTCCCCCTCCTAGTAGCTGATCTATTCCACAGTTTTATTTACAAGGTATATTTGTGGGTACCTTTACTTTTCTTGGCAGCTTTTGAGTTTAAAGGCTTACTTCTCTAGGGGTAGTACTGTCTCCTCACTTCCCCAGCCCTGCATCCCCTCTCCAGGTCCTCTTCTGTGTAGGAAATAAAGAATCAAACACTGAGAATACAGCAACACACATACTTATTACCCAAATTTGACAATTCTTAACCTCCTGCCATAATTGCTTTCTGTTTTGTTACGTCATTTTAAAGTACTACCTTCAAGTACAAAAACGTATGGTAATTGTTTCCTTACATATCTTTCAAGAATAAAGACAATTTCCTACTTTGTCCAACTATCACCCCAAGTAACTGTAATTTTTTCTTCACATTTTTAACGTATAGCTGTATTCGGGTGGTTTGCAGCTGCTTTTTTTTTTTTTTTTTTTACTCCAAAACAACATCCACTCCAGAAACCCTCAAAGCTGCCAGTAGTTCTGCACACAACCTCCGGGGAGTCGGAAAAATCCCGGGTTGCAAGAACTCGCGAGTCAAGAGAACTCGCGCTTCGGGACGCAGGGGCTTATGGGAAGTGTAGTTTCGGGTGCCTCGGGCTTACCGCGCAGCACCCTGGGAATGGCCTGCGGTGCTCAAGTCTGCGCGTGCGCAG
>PVKS010046545.1:0-13245 GCA_004027875.1 Aplodontia rufa
GCTAGCAAGATACATGAACACAAACTCTGCATTAAAGAATGTTCTCAAGGACATTCTTCATTCAGAAGAACATGTTAATAATTCTCTAAATCCCCTAAACAGGAGAGTGTCTGCAATCACAATACACTCTAATAGAAACCCAAGATGACGCAAAACACAGCAACAAACACAAAGTCTGGGACTCAGATTCCCATATCTATCTTAACTCTGAATGTGAATGGTCTCAATGCCCCAATTAAAAGATATAGATTGGCTTCCTGGATTAAAAAAATAAAATCCAACAATATGTTGTCTGCAAGAGACACACCTCACACTCAAAAATAGACACAGACTGAAGGTGAAAGGTTGGCAAAATGTCTACCAGGCCTGTGGCCCAAAAAAGCAAGCTGGTGTGGCAATCCTAATATCCGATAAAGTTTACCTTATCCAAAACTACTTAGAAAGGACAAAGATGGACACTACATCATACTAAAAGGCACAATTCACCAAGAAGACTTAACAATAATTAACATTTATGCCCCCAATCACAATTCCCCCAAATACATGGAAAAAATACTCAAGGACATTAAATCCCTCATAGATCTTAAGATCTTAACATAGTAATACTGGGGGACTTCAATAGACCATTATCAACATTGGACAGATCATCAAAACAAAAATTCAACAAAGACATCTCCAATCTGAATTTCTCTATTAATCAATTGGGCTTAACAGACATCTACAGAATATTCCATCCTAAATCAGCTGAATATACCTTCTTCTCAGCAGCTCACGGATCCTTCTCAAAAATAGACCACATCCTAGTCCACAAAGCTAACCTTAACAAATTCAAGAAAGTGCATATATAGTCCCATGTATCCTGTCAGATCACAATGCCATGGTCTTAGCAATTAACAATAACAACCAAACCAAACCAAAACAAACAAACAAACAAAAATGACAGAAGCTACTATAATACTTGGAAATTGAATAATACTCTTTTAAATGAAGAATGGATAAAAGACCAAATGAGATCAGAAATCAAGAAATTCTTGGAAATAAATGAGAATTTCAAAATGACATTGAAACCTCTGGGATAGTATGAAAGCATACTTAAGAGGTAAATTTATAGTGCTGAATGCATACATCAAAAATCAGGAAAGAGCCCAAATAAATAGTCTTATACTCCAACTCAAACTCCTACAAAAAGAGGAACAATCCAATCCCAAAGCTAACAGAAGACAGGAAATAACTAAAATCAGAGCTGAAATCAATGAAATTGAGAATAACAACAACAACAACAACAAAAATACAAAGTATTAATATAACAAAGAGTTGGTTCTTTGAAAAAATAAATAAGATAGACCCTTTGCCAACCTCACCAAAAAGAAGATTGAAATGAAGCAAATCAATAAAATCAAAGATGAAAATGGAGATATCACCACAGACTCTACCAAAATCCAGGAGATTATCAGATCTTATTTTGAAAATGTATACTCTGCCAAATTTGATAATCTGGAAGATATGGAAAGATACTGAGCCACATACAACACCCCCAGATTAACACTGCAAGACATTGGAAATCTAAACCAACCTATCTCAGGTTCTGAAATTGAAGCAGCAATCAAAGGCCTTCCAAAAAAGCAAAGTCCTGGTCCTGATGGATTCACGGCAGAATTCTACTAAATATTCTCAAAAGAATTATCACCAATCCTCTACAAGCATTTTGATGAAATTGACAGGGTCAGAGCACTACCAAACACATTTTATGAAGTAAATATAACTCTCATACCAAAATCAAACAAAGACTCATCAAGAAAACTATAGACCAATTTCCCTGATGAACATAGATGCAAAAATCCTTAATAAAATTCTAGCTAATTGGATCCAAAAGTGCATTAAACAGATAATACATCATGATCAAGTGGGCTTCATTCCTGGAAAACAGGGCTGGTTCAGCATTTGCAAATCAATAAATGTAATTCACCACTTAAATAGAATTAAAAATAAAAATCATATAATCATCTCAATCAATGCAGAAAAGGCATTTGATAAAATTCAACATCCTTTTATGCTCAAAACCCTGGAGAGGATAGGGATCAAGGGAAGATATTTTAATTATGTAAGATCCATTTACAACAGACACATAGCAAACATTATACTCAATGGTGAAGGACTGAAAGCATTTCCTCTTAATTCAGGAATGAGACAAACCTGTCCACTTTCACCACTATTATTCAATATAGTCCTTGAAACTCTTGCCAGAGCCATCAGACAAGAGAAGGAAATCAAAGGAATTTGACTAGGAAGAGAAGAAGTCAAGTTGTCTCTATTTGGGGATGACATGATCCTCTACCTAGAAGATCCTATAAGCTCAACCAGGAGACTTCTGGAGCTTATAAATGACTTCAGCAAAGTGGTTGGTTATAAGATTAACACCAATAATTAGCTTTCCTATACTCCAGCAATAAGGACACTGAAGAAGAAATTAGGAAGTCTGTCTCTTTCACCATCTCCTCCAAAAAAATAAAATACGTGGGCATAAATCTCACAAAGGATGTTAAGGACCTATACAATGAAAATTATTGAACTTTAAAAAAAGAAATTGTAGAAGATCTGAGTAGATGGAAAAATGTTGGAGTCTGACCTTCATTCTATTTCATCAGCTGCCCTAGAGTGATCTTGTGACAATTATTGGGGTCTGACCTTCACCTCCATTTCATCAGCTGCCCTAGTGTGATCTTATGACTATTTGCATAAGCTCCTTCTGAAAGGGCTACTAGGTCGTGCTTTGTTAAAGATTAGGGTGGGTTAAAATGTCTTAATGACAGGTTACTTCCTAGTTTTTGTCCATACCCTAGTTTTTTTGTCTGTACTGAAATCTACATAACACCTGGCAACTCCCTTAGAAGGATTATTGATTCCTTGGCTGTCTCCCCTCCTCCTCTATAAAAACCCGTGTGTCTTAGTAATAAACGGATTCTGAGCTGCCATCAGCTGTGTGTGGTTGCCTCGTTTCCCTGGCTGGGAGGGAAGGGGTCCCCGGACGAGGGGGGACCCGGGTTCCAGCCGTCGGCACTCACCCTCCTCCTGATCGGCTCCCGGGGGACAATCCAGCGCCCCACAGAAAAACATTCCATGTTCAGAGTTAGGTAGAGTCAATATCATCAAAATGGCCATTTTACCCAAAGCCCTATATAGATTTAATGCAACCCCTATCAAGATACCAATGTCATTCTTCACAGATATAGAAAAAGCAATACTCAAATTTGTATGGAATAACAGAAGACCCAGAATAGCCAAAACATTAGTCAGCAAGAAGGAGGAGGCAGGAGGCATCTCAATTCTTGACCTGAAATTATCCTACAAGTCTATAGTGAGAAAAACAGTACAGTATCGGTACCAAAAGAGAATGGAAGACTAATGGAATAGAATAGAGGATTCTGAGATGAGCCCTCATACTTTTAACTATCTGATATTTGATGAAGGGGGCAAAAGCATGGTGTGGAAGAATGATAGCCTGTTCAACAAATGGTGTTGGACAAATTGGAAAGCCACATGTAGACAACTGAAATTGGATCCTTACCTTTCACCCTGCACAAGAATTAAATCAAAATGGTTCAAGGATCTGAATATTAAACCAGCAACCCTACAATTGCTTGAAAAAGAAGTAGGATCAACATTACATGACATAGGTGTCGGCACTGCCTTCCTTAACGGGACTTCCAAGACACAAGCAGTAAAATCCAGAATAAATGCATGGGATGCAATTAAACTAAAAAGCTTTTGCACAGCTAAGGATTTAGTCAAGAGTCTCAAGAGAGAACCTACAGAATGAGAGAAAATTTTTGCCTGCTACACCTTGGACAGAGGGCTAATGTTCAGAATATACAAAGAACTCAAAAAATTAAATAACGAAACTACTAATAACCCAATTAATAAATGGGCTGTAGAACTAAAAAGAAGCTTCTCAATGGAGGAAGTCCAAAGAGCCCATAAACATATGAGAAAATGCTCTACATCAGTAGCAATAAGAGAAATACAAATGAAAACTTCGATGAGATTTCACCTCACTCCGGTCAGAATGGGAAAAATGAAGAATACAAACAATGACAGGTGCTGTAGGGGCTGTGGGAAAAGAGGAACACTGTCACATTGTTGGTGGGACTGCAAACTGGTACAGCCACTCTGGAAAGCAGCATGGAGACTCCTCAAAAAATTAGGACTGAAACCACCTTTTGACCCAGCTATCCCACTCCTGGGTATCGTCCCAAAAGAGCTAGAATCGGCTTACTATAGAGATACAGCTTCATCAATGTTTATAGCAGCTCAATTTACTATAGCTAAATTATGGAACAAACCCAGATGCCTCTCACTTGATGAATGGATCAAAAACTGTGGTACATATATACAATGGAGTTCTAATCGGCTATTAGAGAAAGCAATATTATGGCATTTGCAGCCAAGTGGATGGAGATGGAAAAAATTTTGCTAAGTGAAATATCCCAAACTCAGAGACTCAAGGGCTGAATGTTTTCTCTCATTTGTGGATGCTAGAGTATAAGCACAATTAGTACATTAGTTGGCTAACCTAACAATAACTTCAGCATGTATTAATTCTTACATGATCATGGGGAGCTGTACTTAGGCCTGGGGGTTAGGGAGAGGGGCAGGGAATAGGAAGGACATTAAGGTGACCAGAGGGAGGTAGTATGGGGGAATCTAGCCTGAGGGGAACCTCTGACTTCCACAAGAAGTTCAATTAACATTGGTCTTAAGTAAAGTGAAACATGGAGCCATGGGGAACCCAAAGGGGGAAACCATGGTCTGATACAATATTTGCACGTTCTGCCATTACACTTTTGTTCTTAATTGTATGATGATGAACCCCTCCTGTTGTAAGACCGTTTTTATTGAATAAAAATTAAAAAAAACAACTTTGGCTAGTGAAAAGGCTTATTTCCTTCTGCTTGCTTCCAAATCTATCACTGTAATTCAAATAGTAAAAGTGAAAGACTCTTATCTTGCTACTTTGGATCAGGAAAAGCAATTGTAGGCAGATGAAAGATCAGAGAAACCTCTATACAAATATTCTTTGATTAGAGGTAATGGAACTTTGGATCTTTGAACCAATTAAAGATGTTTTTCACTGTAAGTCATTGTTTCTTGGGGACTGAATATCAATTCAAACTTGGATTGAAATTTAGAGATGTATACAAATCTCATACTGGCTTAAGCAGATCCAAAATATTCCAGCAACTTATTTAAGCATGAGAGCCATGTTTTCATCTCAGTCTGAGATTCTTAGGCTGCCAAGAAACTAGAGGGGGAATTTTATCCTGAGATGTCTTTCATAACACAGATGCCAGAGTTAGCTACTGACATCCCTGGCTAGTTTTGTGGAACTCCAGTCAACAGCTGGTTGCTTGGTCTGCCAAAACAATCTTCAATATTTTGAGCTTCTGCCTTCCTTCTCTATTCCAGGCTTCACAGAGAGATGGGAAACAGTCATTCCATTTCCACTGTTGTAGAAAAAAAATCAGAATTTGGCAGTTTTGAATAATTTGCTGCCTGAAGGAAGGATAATAAATTTTCAATAATCTAATCATGGACATCATTAGTATGGAGGTCACCTTTAAGCAGTAAGTAAATAGTCCCACATTTTGGAAGATACAGTATCTTAGGAGCAAGGCTGAACCATCAGATATTTTTTGTGTATGTGAAAGAAATCTGTTTCATATTGCAGGTAGAGAATAACATGTACACCCCATTTACCTTGTGACTATTATGTGAGGTATACCTGCATCTCATAGACCTTCAGAGCACAGTTCAATTTTGTTCATAGGAATGATAGAGGCAATATTGGTAGTACCATCATCCCCTTTATCAGTGATTTCACTTTCTATAGTTTCAGTTACTTGTGGTTAAATACAGTCTGACAAGTTTGAATGGAAAATTCCATAATTAAATAATTCATGAATTTAAAAATGTGCACTGTTCTGAATAAGATGATGAAATCTCATGCCATCCTTCTCCTTCCCACCTGAAATGTGTATGATCTCTAGGCAGCATATCTACACTGTATATACAGTACCCACTGTATATACAGTGTCTTGTTACCATGTTGGTTATCAGCTTGACTGTAATGTGGTATTACAGTATTTGTGTCTAAGTAGCCCTTATGTGGTAGTGTCTCATTATATCATAGTGTTTACAGTGTTCATCTTCATCTTATCATGTAGACATTGTGTCAGTTTACATCATCAGAAAAATAAGAAGGGTGAGTACAACATGAGAGAGCAGGGCTGGGGGGATAGATGGAGGGAGGAGGGAGGAAGATACCAATACCATAATAGTATAAATATTATGTTATAATGTTGTGGTTTTTAAATTTTCTTATTATTGTTCATTTTATACTATGCCTAACTTATAAATTAAGTTTTATCATAGGTATGTATACCTAGGGTGAAAATATAGAGTTTGGCATTTTTCAAGGTTTCAGTAGTTTACTGGGGATCTTGGAACTTAGCTATCTTGGATAAAGGGAACTACTACTATACATGGATATTAAGTTATTCACCCAGATCTTTTCTTATCATAACAACAAAAATAACAGCTTTAAAAAGGAAAAACCATACCAATATACATGATTTGCCCTTTTCATAACAGATATGAAATACCATATGGATATAAGAAGTAGGATTCCAACTGGATTTGATTTGGATTATAACCAATATCATATGTCTAGCATTAATTTAGAATTGCAATGAAATCATGAAAGCATTTCAAAATTATATTCTAATTCTTCAAAACAGGTCAGTACATTATAATAGTTTATAAGGTCAATTAAAATACCTGTTCTATTTCCTGTGGTATCATCAGCATCTCTTATGTTATTAGAACAAAATAAGTAAATAATAAATATTTAGTAGAGAAAGGGAGGGAGAAAGTACGAAAAGAAAGAAAGACAGGGAGAAGGAGTTACAAAGTTGTTTTTAAAATGTGGTATCATTGAGAAACTGAAACCAACCAGATTTTTGAAATTTGTAAGATAACTTTTAATTATGGAAGATTTAAGCACAATTTTAGTACAAAAGGTGAAGATCACAGTTTTGATACACCTGCTCTTGTTAAAACACTTTTTCTTTTTTTTTTTTTTACTGAGAGAAAAAAAAATCACTAAAAGCAAAGTGAAATGTCATCTGGGCATATTGAACAAGGATCACATTATGGGATGATAACTAAAAATTCAAAGGCCAGATGGTATATAACAAGAAGATAAAACAGTTCTTATTGGAGATTCGATGAAAATCAACACAAAGTTATAACCAAAAGCCACAGAATTGGTAGTGGCAATGCAAACAAAGAGGGAATAAAATATCTTTCAAATGTTTGAAAGCTTAGGATTCAAAATAGTCTATTATTTATTTGGTATCCAAGCAATGTATCTCATTCAAATTTTTATTTTAAGTGAATTATGTTTATTGATTGCCTGTTGTATTAATAACTTTCTTTTTTAAAATGTGATTATAACTGAAAGATGTCAGAATTGACTGGAACTCAGAAGTATTAGAGTAAGAATATAAATTGGTCACTTTAACACAGAGAAAACAAGAATCAAGAATCCAAGCTACAGCTAGGGTTGTGGAATGTCCTGGGATATGATTTAATGCATGAAGAAAATGTGTTTTGAAAGACAATGAAAAGTCAGTCTCGAGAGGGATTTTATCTGTAATTGCATTTTATGTGGTAGAATTACAAAACACAGGCAAGGGCACTGACAAGCTGTTGAGTGAGCTAAAGTCTGCCTCGAGCAGAGTGACCTCACGAAACCACAACCCACTAATACCATGCAGTGCAAGATGTTGCAGACTGACTAGCATTTATTAATGATGTACTTGTGAATGTTGAATACATTTACAATGAGATAATTAAGCTGGAATAATATGAGATGCCATGAGGAAATGATTATGATAGTGATTGCTGTTGTTGTATTTGAATTAGAAAACTACTTTATATTGATAAGCTGTATAGGTAAATAGGGGTAGTGGTTAATATAGGGAAGAATGTGCAAGAAATTTCTGTTTCTTAAGGGTAGCTGGTGACAAATTTTAATTGTAAGTTTAAACAAGTGGATAAAGGGAATTACTTTACTATGGATATTAAGTTATCCACTCAACTTTTCTTATCATAACAACCAAAATAACCACCTTTAAAAAGGAAAAACCATACCAATATACATGTTAATGTATATTGTTTTCAACGGAGGGGGGGGTGGAATTTGTCAGTGTTAAGTCCTTGAGGGTAAAATTCTTGACTGTTAAGATGTTTGGGGCTGGAGATGTAACATCGTGGTTACTTAATTAGCAGGCACAAGGCCCTGGATTTAATCCCCAGTAGTGCAAACAAAACAAAACAGAACAAAATGAAACATGTTTAGGTCAAAAATTTCTATAGAAGATAATATAATATTGACTACTGTCCTTTGTGACTGACATCCTAAAACATTAGTATATTGAGTAGATATTCAATGGCACTGTAAAAATAGAATGAGTCCTTATACACAAGTTGGACTTTTATAGATATTTAGCTTTACACAAAAAATCCTTAAAATAGAAATTATTAGAGTGTTCTGCAATATGACCTAATTTGTTTTTCTTCCTATGAGAGTCGTCCCCTCAGATGGACTTGCCAGGCTATATTATACAAGTGTGTACGGTTAAGGGAAGAAGCATGAAATGTTTGCATTCATCTCTTAAAGACAAATTTGAATTTATTACGATTGTTCTTGATTTTGTTTTGATCAGGAATGCACATTTGAAATGAAAATAATTATTTCCTTTTTAACTGGTTCTCCAGCCCCACCCCACCCCCCACCATGGCAGAGATGGTTTCTGGCTACCATAGGGTAGGAGGTGCTAGAGACTACAGCAATAGTGACATGCTACCTTTTCCAGATATTTACCAGTGAATATTTTGTATCTTTGAGTGAGCACTGCACTCTAACATTGTTAGATTATGTGAGGACATCAAAGAAATATAGGGGATTATAAATGTTCCCCAGACATGAGAAATATCTTGCTCATTTCTCAAATGAAAATAGGTTGCATCCCCTGATTAATTTACGTTCAGAGGAAAGTAGAATGTTTTTCTTTCCTAAAGAGCTTATAAAGATTTCAGCCTCGGACAATCTTCTAGATGGAAAGATTGAATAGACATTCCCATGGATTTAGTGGAAAGGGAGAGAATGGCACTTTGAGAAAGGGAAGGTGGGGTGAATGCCAGAATCTCAGCACTTTGTTGAGAAGCATAAAGTGATGCTTGATAAGAGATTGAAAGTTTATAAAACTAATTTATGAATGGGTCCTTGGCCTTGTCATAAATTAGTTTTATAAACTTTCAATATCTTACTAAGCATCACTTTATAGGGCCAAAGATCCATTTATTTGTGATTTCTGTTCCTTAGTTCTGTGGCACAAATTCCTAATGCATTTTTATAGATTGTTTTCCCTATAGATTTTATTGACTGTCTTTAAACTACTAATTTGAGAATTCATAATAACTCATTTTCATTCTTTTACAATTTGTTCAAATTGTCTAAGACTCTGTGTAAAGATTGGGCTGAGGAACTGACATTCCTTTAACACTCTGAGAGCCAATTTAAATGGAGATTTTAAAAGTACCCACTGACACACATCAAGGTACTGATTCTGTGTTTCTCTTAGTGGGAAAGAATAGACAAGCACAGAAGGAAGTAGAAAAATTCATTTCTAAACAGGAAATTTACAAAAATATCTTGTGGATATGCATATTAATAAGACAATGTGAATATATTCAGATATTGTAATAGTTTAAAGTGGGGACATGTAATTACATTTGTTCTTAAAATGTGCCCAGAGTTCAACAAGGAGAATAGATAAGGAAGAATATAGAAGTATGAATGGAAAAAGTAGAAGGAATGAGATGAGTTATATTTGAATTATTATTAGTATTAGAAAAGTAGGGAGGGACAAGGAACAGTATGTAATAGACTCTTCGGGAAGGAAAATTGTATGCATGAAGGTGTGTGAATGAAGAGTGGATATAGAGTATGAATACTTGTGACATTTTCTGATTTTCAAAATTCAGCTATAGCACTGGGATTTTATTTTTATTTTTTTCTATTAGTTACATTTTGATTTTTAAAGACTGTAGTGGTTGAAGCCTAACTCAATAAAATGCTTTTTTCCCCCAAGACTGTACATCTAGAAGTTGAAGTCCTAAACTTCTGTATCACCAATAATTTTATTCTACAGACCAGAGAACATGAACTCTTCATTTGAGTTAAGAATGAGATCTTTCTGGAAATGAAGGGCTGCCTGTTATGGGTCTCCTGACCAAAGTCAAACCAAGTGGACTGTGAAATGATTGCATCCATAAAAAGGCATGTAAAAAGGCCAATGTGTATATAATAGGAAAATTTCCACTTTAAAACTCTAAAATGGGGTGGTTGTTATGTTGATGGATCTGGTGTACTGGGTTATTTTTTAACTCGGTATGTACCTGAAATGACTATGTTGTTGAAACTTTAGACCTGGAGTAATAGGTTAGCTCTGCAATAGTTGCTTTGCATCTGAAAATAAGATGAGGTCCCTGATTCTTTTGCTACAGTAATGCTTTTAGTACTTATGTATTAAACTGATTTTGCAATATTTTTTGTGCAGGGATTTGATTCAGGAAAATGTAATAGTCTTAATTTAAGATGGTCATTTATGATTTAGTAGAGGACAATTCACAATTACAACATTTTAAATAGAAAATTATTCCCAACCTAGTTGCTTACCTAGTTTAATGGGAGAAAAAGAGAACTATAAATTACCCAGATTTTACAGATACACTTTAAACAATTTTAAACCAGAGATTCTTGATATACCATTAAAAAGTGTGTCCAAGAAACGGCTTTTGGAATGAATTTCTGAAAGCCTTAAAGCCTAGAATATACACTTAACTACAATTACAGTTTATAGTGAAGGAATCTGATAATTAGTCAGGAGTGTACATCAATGTACAAATACTTCTTCCCAACCTCCTCTGTCAGTGTGATCTGAATCACTGTTGAGTCATTCGTATTGTTTTAATAACCTCTGAACTCGTCTTTCTTCTTTTGATCTTCATCTTCATTCATCTACTCTCATCGTGGCTTCCAGAGTGTGGTGTTTAATATTTAGGTATATAGTCAGATTGTGACACTTCCCTGCTCCACAATTTCCTGTGGCTTGTCATCTTCCAAAAATAGCCAGTCATTTCTGTGACCTGCAAGGGCTTATTTGATGTGCTTTCTTAGATCCTGACCTCTCCCCTGCTCTATCTCCCTTGCCGCTGCAATCACCCTATACTCTTAACTTCTTTCACATGCCAAGTGCACGTTCATCTGGTGCTCAGAAGTCCTGCTGCCTGGAGCAACCCTGTCCAGATGCTCAAAGAGCATGCTCTCTTAATTCCTGAGAATTCGAGTTGCCTTTGTAAGGCATTTCCTCATTGTCTTACTATAATTTCAGCCTTGTCCGCTGCTACAGATCCTTCAGATTACTTCTCCTTGGCTAATTATGCATTTAGTAATAATTTTCTAATCTAGCATATGCTTTGCTTATTTTTATTATTTATTTGTGCATTTTGTTATTTATTATTTTTTTTCAGGGCTGAGGACTGAACTGGGGGCCTTGTGCATGCTAGGCTAGTGCTCTGCCACTGAACTAAATCTCCAACCCCTTATTATTTATTGATCCTAGATTGATCCTTCCTTGAGGAAGGTGTACCTCTCTTTTTCACTTCTGTCACTTTGGTGCCTGGAAGACATAGAAGACAGCTTGAAACTCTTCTAAGAGGGTCTAAATGTGTGATCTGTAAATGTTTAGTAATAAATATTCATTAAAATTACCTGGAAAAATGTAAGTTTTCTTTTGTGCATCAATTCAGAATAATATCAGTGTGTTTCCAAGTATCATAAAATACCCCCCAAAGTACCATAATTTGATGGTAATGTGTTGAGGTTTTACTTTCTTCTTTATTCTTCACACAATTCTCTTAGGCCAGGGTCCATGGCATGATCATGTTTGCATTCTGAGTATATAGCATTTTGATTGGGACATAGTTGATATTAGAATGATATTCATTAAAATAATCCTGAAACTGAGAAGATATGTCAGTTAAATGTCAAAAATAAATTTTATTCTGAATCATAGAGGCAACAGTTGTTTCTTACTCAAAGGAGAGCTTCTAGAAAATTAAAAAGTTGACAGGCCAAAATCTTTATCTCAAAGAATCTCTGGAGTTCTGGGTTCAGATAGTATCATTTTAGGAACTGGACAGGTTATAGTCACCAAAATTCCACACTGGATTATTCACTTAAGACAGTTATTTGAAAATACTACAGCATGTGATAAAGGTACTCTGAAGCCCCAAAATTGCTTTTGTATTTCTCATGTCAATGAAAAGGGAGAATAACTTGAAATCTTCAGGATATCCTCTTCACTTGTGGATTACATTCCAGAGCAGTGTATCACCAAGTGTGTAAAGATATTATGGTCTTGAGATATTAATAAGGTTCAATGAAAATAATACCATTATTTGAAATATATTAAAGTGCCTTCTTTACTGTCAAATTTCTCATAGCCTATACTTTCACTAAGAAACAGCTACCTTGCAACTGATGGAAGACAAATTAGGTCCAACACTTCAGCATTTGGGAGTAGGCAAAGACTTTCTCAACATGTCTCCTAAAGTGAAGGAAGTAAAGTCAAAAATCAGTGAATGGGATGCCATAAAGCTAAAAAGCTTTTGTACTGCCAAGGAAACAATCTAAAGAGTCAAGAGATTTCCTACAGAAATAGAAAGAATCATGGGCTATGATTCCTCTGACAGGGGTCTCATATCCAGAATCTACAAAATCCTCAAAAATCTCAACTACAAAAACACAAACAACCCAATTAATAAATGGACCAAAGAGCTAAATAGAAACTTCTCAACAGAGGACAGGATCAAGCCAATGAATACATGAGAAAGTGCTCTAAATCACTAGTAATCAGAGAAATGCAAATGAAAACTATATTAAGATATCACCTTACACCAGTCAGAACGGCAAAAATGAAGAAAATAAACAATAATAGATGCTGGAGGGGCTGTGGAGAGATAGGCACACTAACACACTGTTGGTGGAACTGCAGACTGGTACAGCCCCTCTGGAAAGCAGTGTGGAGAATCCTCAAAAAACTAGGGATGAGACCACCA
>PVKS010046546.1:0-13194 GCA_004027875.1 Aplodontia rufa
TCTTCTCTCTACTTCTTCCATCTATGTTGTGCTGTCTGGGATTGGGGTGTGATTGGGGTGGGCAGTAGTGTAACTAAACTGAGCAATGCCTCAATTCTGACTCACACCTAGATCTCTCTGTCTGTCAGAATCAATGCAAAATTGAGACAGGATCAATGCTCAGGCTTTCAAGCCCTGTCTGCTAATATAGTCTGAAACTGCTACCATTGGCTAGGAATGATCTGGGCAGAAAAAAGAAAAAAAAAAGAGCATTCCACTAGAGTCATATTTTTCCATCCGATGTCATGATGGAAAAATAGGGGCCATTCAATAGGGGCCATTGAATTCAGGCCGGTTTTGGTGTCACCATAGTGGGCCCCATACTTAATTCCAAGGTAAAATATTGTGATTAGATCCTTGTCCTTCCAGCAGTGGATAGTCTTCCTCTATACTCCACTGCTTGAGGTTTGGGGAGGGGTGGTAGAGGTGGTTCCTTGGCTTTCAAACTTGATGCTAAGCTATGTCATATCTGACACTCATTGTGCAAGGGACAAAGTACTTATGGGGACATGCCCCAGGCCCAGAGTATGACTAGTGGTAGTATGAGTTGGAACAAATGTCTGTCCCATTGTGATCATGGTTCTTCTTGGCTCGATGATGGATCTAGAGGTTCTATTCATGGTCTCTGGGCTAGCAGCTGTGGCCATAAGGCTCCAATGAGTTCTGATTTTCACTGCTTTGGACCTGGTTCTAAGTCCTCCCTTAAGCAAAAGGAATCTTCTTATAATATGAAATGTTAAGCTTATTAAATTTGCATGTTTTTCTTATTTTGGATTGCTAAATATTTTGTTTTTATTGTTAGTTGAGATATGCCAAATGACTCGCATGACTCAGATATTCATCCTCATGAAAGTTGAAATCAATCTCATGTTGGTTTGAGAGGATCAATGTTTATAAATGTTTCTTTAAAAAATATTCATTTTCTCCATTATATTGGGTTTACTGGATCAAGACAAGTTGTAAGAAAAGTATATATTTATGGCAAATTGCTAGAACCACTCAGAATTTTCTTTAATGAGTTACTTTTTCAAATGGAGTTCTTGTCTTCTGTGCAATGATGAGATATAGTATTATGTTTTTACCAACCACATTTACTGGGGGGAAAATGATTAAAATCATTACCCTGTTCTTTGATCAATGCTTCTGGTATTAGAGCTGGTTGAAAAATATCATTTAGAACTCGTAAGTAGGAAAAGCACTTACATTGCTAAGAAAATAATGTTAGTTTTTCTCTCTGATCAAAAGGATTATGTGATTAACTACTGCTCCTGGATCTCTTTGATTTAGTAATTCTCAGGGCTGAGTTCAACGTTCAACTATAGCAATTCTGTATTAGTTTTAAACCTTACTTACATTTTCACTGACTCAAATTCTCTTCATATTTGTATTCATAACTTTCAATATTACTATTTATTGGAATATTATTAAGTTTTATTAGTTACTTGACTTGTGAAATAAGAAAAGTATGGATAAATAAAGTGAAATTTTCAAAAAATGGTTAATATATATTTCATGGTATAAATAAGTTAATGATAATCTCATTAATATATTTGAAACTTTATAATTTAAACTGGTTCAGTGAAACACAAGCCCCAAAATGCAGTAAAGGTATTAAAAAGTAAAACAATTTCCACTGCAATATTTTTTAAAATTATATTATTTTTTAATATGTCAAATAAATCTGATTTATTACCATAACTTTAACAGCACACTTCAAATTAATGTTTGAATTTATAAATAAGTTCAATGACATTTTTCTGTGACATATGTTTATTGGGTGCTTATTTCTCTATTTACTATTTATTAGATTTCAAAGTTGTATATTAAACACAGGCAAAATATTCCACAATGTTATATTAAATTTCAATTATTTGTTCTTTCTATAATACTAATTTTGATGTAACTTTAAATAGGAAGAGTAGGAAAATATTACTGAAATATCAAAGAAGGTTACAAAAAACTTAACAACTTTCCATAAATGAATGATACTAAATGCCACCTATCCAAATTGAATGCATTGCTTCTGAAACTGCATTAAATTGCTCTCTAGAGCATCTCTTTCTTAAATGAATTTTTAAATGACAGATTGTGTTTGTGTTTTTGTATGTGTGTACATAATCACTATTTTATTCATTTTTTTAATAAAGAGGGGACAGTGAGAGGGAGAGAGAAAGAGAAAAGCAATTTTTTTTTTACTTAGTTTTTCATGTGACTTTATTCCTTGGACACTCAGTTGTATACTTGGTGCTGGGGTCTGAACCCGTGTACTGGTGCATGCCAGGCAAGTGCCGTAGCCACTGAGCCACTACTCCAGTCCCTATTTTATTCATTCTAAAATATATTTTCTTTTAATATAAACCTTATTTTAAAATTAAAGTATTTTAAGGCAAATTAACAAACACTTTCACCCAAATTTTCATTGATTAATTATTAGGACATCACAAATGATCTTTTAGCTAAGACATATGTATCCACTAAGATGAGCTTCTTTGGGTTAGTCAAGGAGTTTGACTGTATGTGGCATAGGATATAAGGAATTTGATAATAAGTTGATAGAAGATGAGATGTGGGGGGTTTGAGAGAGCAAGGGCTCATCTGTTAGGTGTCTTACCAACATTCTACTTGTAGCTCTTTCTTGAGATTCATTTGCAATGGCATGGTTTAACCTGGCGAACACTACAGTAAGTGAAATGAGACAGGCACAGAAGGGCAAATATTGTATGGTTCCATATACATGAAATATCTAACTAGTCAAACTCTTAGTGAAAGAGGATATCTCATTTTAAATGTTATTGATACGCACATATACACAAATAAGCAAAGGGGCATGAGGAAATTTTGACGTTACATATGTCTATTACCTTGATTGTCAAGATGCAACACACACAATTGCATGTGTCAAAACTCTTTAGTTATATACATTATATATGTGCAGTTCTTTGCACATAAATTATACTTCAATGAACCTATAAAATTTTTACCTAGTAAAAAGTTCCTAAATTAATATCCTAAACAGAATACATAGAATATGAAGAATAAGGTAAATATAGAGTATATAACTTTTTTTCCATTTCTCTGATGCCTAAGTGTTTGCTCTTTGGTCATATCCTCCCTGGAAAAGTAATTCAAGAAAATTAAACAAGAGCACAGATCCAAGATAAATATAAATCGAAACCAGATCTCTTGTACTTCATTTTTGAATTTTTTATCAAAAATTATTAATAGAATTGTGAAGAATGCACCTTCACCAGAGAATGGTAGCTCATCCAGAGTTGTGGAGTATTGCTTACAGTGAAAGAATTTTTCTTTAATATTATGCCTTCCCAGGACTTTATTAGCTTGGTTAAAATTAAAACCCAAGATGTTATTTAAAAATATGAAGTTGAGAATTGTGACTGTATAGTTAATAAAATTAATATATTAGCTTTCAGTACTGTGATTTAATGTGGAATCAAAGAAAAAACAAAAAAAATGTATTTGGGGCTGGTGCGGTGGCTGAGCAGTTGTGGTGCTTGCCTGGCATGTGCAAGGGGGGATGGACAGGACAAGGGGGAGATACATGATGCATGCGTGTATGGAACTGCAATCAGAAACCCCTTTGATATGTAAAACTATAACAAATTGATTTAAACTTGTGATTTAGAGAGAGATGAAAAGTACACACACAGACACCTTACGAAAGAATATAAACAGATGGTGAATAATCATATGAAAAGATTCTGTATATCATATGTCACTGAGCAAATGCAAATTAAAATAATAGATCTGTCTACGTACTCTTTGAAATGGCCTAAATCCTTAACATTGAGAGTCTGAGTGATGTTGAGGATGTGGGGCATCAGGCACTCACACGCATCGTTGTACAACAATGCACAATGGTACAGCCCCTTTGCACAACACTATGACAGTTTCTTGTAAAAACTTCATGGTAGGGCTGGAGTGGTGGCCCAACGGTTACGGCACTTGCCCGGCCTTCATGAGTATGTGAGGACGCGAGGTCAAACCCCAGCACCACATATGCAACGATGTCTCGGAGTAACGAAAGGCACATGAGAAACTAAACAAAAATTGTTTCTCTCTCTCTCTCTCTCTCTCCCTCTCTCTTTAAAAAACAAAACAAAACAACAACAAAAAAACTGCCTGCTATTACCATAAGATCCAGCAATCATACTCCTTGAGATTTATGTGAAGGATTTGAAAACTTAGGTGCACACACAATCTGCCCAAACTTGGAAGCATACAAAAAGCTCTTCAGTGGGTGAACGGAAAAAGAGAGTATATCCAGACAATAAAATACCATTCAATTCTAAAAAACAAATCTATTAAGCCAAGAAAACACTTGAAGCAAATGTAAATGCATATTAATAAATGAAAGAAGTCAATCTCCCAGAGCTACGTACTGTATTATTGCAACTATATGACATTCAAAAACAGGCAAAATTATGAGAGTGGTATAAAGATCAATGGTCGCCTGTGGTTAAAGTTGGGGTGGGGGGATAAGTAGGCAGAGCATGGAGATTTGTTAGGACAGTGAAACTACTTTGTGTGATATGAAGATGATGTTAGCATGCCTTTGTACATTTTCCCATATAAAACATAAAATATAAAACAAAAAGAATGAACCTACTGAAAACTGTGGTCTTTGAGTGAAAACAATGTCAATGTGGGATCATTAATTATGTACTACTCCTGTGGGGTATGTTGATAATCAGGGAGTTAACACGTGACAAAACAGAACCCTGTACCTGTCTCTCAATTTTGCTGTGAACTTAAAACTTCTAAAATAGTAAAGTCTGCTGAATTAAAAAAATTAAACATCAACTATAAACTTATAATCTACACAAATATTTGCATTGAGCAAATAATGGTCTCAGAAATCAAGGGGTTTTACTATAAAATGAATATGAATTCAGTGAACTGGAGAAATTAAAATGTTTTTGCCAATTTCCCTTAAACCATATTTTAAATAGCGCAAGTCTTCATGAAAACTAAAGAGTAACTATTTCAAACAATATTGCTCCTGATGAACTAAATATTCAACCTGCTATTTGCATTCTAATTTTTTTACTGGAAAATAGCTACAAGGTAAGTTAATTTCCACACTAACCCAAAGTTGGCAGATCCCCTTACTGTTAAACCGGAGTTGACAAGAAAGCTAAATCAGAGCTTCAATTATAACGCATTTTGCTATATTTGAACTCTGTGACGTTTGAATGGAAATATAGCTCATATATTTTGGTTACTAAGATGTTGTGATGTAAACCATTCTTAGTAGTCATTTTTTTTTTGCTGTTCTTAACCAAAATGAAAATTAATCTGTGTGCTTTCTAAAACTGTCAATGTTTATCCTATTGTTAAGTATATCTAAAAAGAACAAGGGGTTAGAGGAAGAGAGGAGAAGGGGAAATACTGGGAACTGAGTTAAAAGAAGGTATACTCCACGTTTTTATAAGTATGTCCTTGTATACCTATTGTCATGTATATAAAGAAACAGGGGAGTAGGAGGAAGGGAGAGAAAGGGGAAAAATGAGACTGAATTAGAACAAGTTAAACTCCATGCTTTCATAATTGCATCATTATATAATCTTATGTATACCTGAAAAAAGAATCAGTAAATAAAAAATTTAAAAAAAACTTAAAAAAGATAATACGTTAAAAAACCCAAATTGGGCTCTGCATCCTTTGAAAAGAAGCTACATATATGTGTTTCGTAGATCTGCTGTTTGTGGCATTGGGAACAGCTTCCCAAATTCTCAACTTCATGCTTATTTATAAATTCAGTTCAAATGCTACTTCTCTGCATTTGGAGCATAAAACAAGAGAGGAGGGATGATCTCCAAGAGAAAACTTCCTGCAGCAGAGGATGAAGAATGGGGAGAAAATCCTTCAACCAAATATGCAAAGTGCCTCAGCGGAGTTGTGTGTGAGCTGAACTGGTGGGCTTGTCTCCCATGCAATGACACTTGGGACAATGAACAAGAAATAGCCCTGGAATGGAGAAAGGAGTATGTCTAAACATGGGTGACAAAAGGTGAAACTAAGTTGGAACTATGCCATGCTGTTGCTGGAAGTTGTTTTACAGAGCACAGGCCCTGTGGGACAGGCCCCAGAGGCTGTCTGCTCTTACTTCTGTCCTTAGAGGACTTCCTTGTTTTCCTGTTTTTAAAGGTGTGGGCTCTGGGCTCCGCCACATACATCTGGGAGGGGGATATGGCGTGGGAGGAGAAGTTCAGGGGAACTCTTGGAAGCAACATTGGGCATTTTGCATTTCCAGGAACATTTGATGGAACCGTGTCAGTGCATTTTGGTGTTCAGAGCCAAAAGCCTGGAACTCCTTGCTAAAGTCCTTCCCACCTCCCTCTCTTCTTTCCCTCTCAGGCTTTCCTTAGGGTTCTTGCTGACTCTGCACTGACTAAGGGTCTCCTTTCCTCCTGGGAGGTGGAGGACAGTCCTGCCTGAGACACTCTTGCTGGCATTGATGATGCAGAAGACTCTTGTTGCTCACCCACCAATTTCTGCTTATGTGGGGGACACTAATGCCAGTTCCCTGTTGGGTGTGGAAAATCACCAGAAGCCACTCAGCCAGGCAGCAAACCCCCACTCACTGTTTGGAAATTTATATACTCATGTTCTCATTAGAACCTATTGTCTGGGCCCTTATCAGAGGATCCCAATCCTACTGAGAAACCCAGTTTAATCCCCACCTACTGAAAAACCCAGTTTAGCCAGAAAACCTGCACCTTGGCCCCCTCCCCCCTCATTCCCTCTATATCTACCCCAGGCTGTAAGCAGCAGGTGGGTCCCAGACTCCACTGGGCCCCTCCACAGATTTCTCCCAACAAACCTGTGTTACTGCTGAGCTGCCACTCTCCTCTCTCTCTCTATTTCCTTCATTTTTTCATCTCTTTCCTTAGAGTCCCCACCTGATTTGAATACACCTTTTCACAGTTTTCTTTCAGTAACTTGGACTGTCTACCTGTCAGATTTCTCTAATAAACTCCTTTTTAAAAATAAATATGCAATTTCTCATGTGTTGCAAGTCCCTTGTGGCCATTAAAACAGATAAATTAACAATTCTGAAATAAATTTATTTTGTGATTTATTTTCATTAATAATATAGATCATCAGTTTTAAGGGGAACAACTCCAATCAACACGTAAGCAAGAAAAAACATTGTTGTCTTAATTTTTCCTGATTTTTTCTCTCACATTTACCTATTTCAATCCAGTTCCATGGCCGTGCAGCCTTAACATTTTATAGAGACATATTTTTATCTACATGAAAGAAAAGTTTCCCAAAAGAGATTTCTATGCTCTGTGGAATGAAAGAAATACAAAATAAATGTGTTAAGTAAAAATAAATTATATAAAGTCAAGATAAACCTCAAACAGAAATCTATTAGTATAATTTGACTCCAAAATGAACAAGAGGCATTTAAAGGATCACCTTATTTTTCTGACTGTATTATTTTGAAATAATAAATGATATCAAACAAGGCACGAAAAAATGAATTATATAAACCTTTCTTATCAACACTTGTTATACTAAAAACTAACAACTAAATTATATCAGCACTGAACACTCAGTATATCAGTATATCAGCATTTATTCAAGGAAATATAATTTTTAAATTACATTTCTTCAAATTCTGATCTTTCAAAATAAGAAAAATTATGGATGGAAAATGGCAAATAACAATTTAAAACAATCTGTTTCTGGTTATGTGTATTAAATATAAAGCTTATTCTCATCAAAATACATTTTCTGATATTACTAAACCAATGTTTTACTTGAATCAGTAACTTACTTAGCATATCTAAAATTATCATAATTAATAAAATCACAACTCAGTTGTACTCATTAGCCAGACATTTGGGAGGAAGACCTTTTAGTCCGTCTTAGTGAGTGACTATTGTCTTCCTAAAAGTGTCTTCTTTGATTACTGCCAGTAGAGATGAGTCAGTAGGATGGAATCTTTAGGCTGTAATGAGAGTTCATTTTAATGCCCTTTATCAAGGGACTTACATAATGGAGAGAGGTATTTTGGCAAAAGAAAAACCAGTGTAGCTGGTTTATGACCATAGATTTAGTCGTTTTCAGAAAAAAAGGTTGACCAGGTGAAAAATTTCATGAAATGATTTTCTCAGAAATTCATCAATATCGAGTGATAATTCAAGAGGAAAAGAACATGGGTTGACTTTCATATAAATGGAAAAATGAATCAGAATTGATTCCTTTTTGCAAAACCATCTGTCATTCCGAATTGTGGTATAAGTCTTGCACATGTTTAAAAATAGAAATTTAAGTAGTTTTAAATATTCAAAGGTGTTGTAACTCCATATTTCTTGATCTTATTCTTATGGAACTAATTATTTAAACCTTGAATTTTAACTTCTTTTTGAGAATTTTTCTTTTTTAATGCTATTCCACAACTTTTTTTTTTGTCAAATTATGCCTTTAAATAGAAAACAAGGGCATACTCCCAAATTCATTCCCAATATCTCCCTGATCTTGAAATCAGTCAAAGGCAAATTAAGGAAATAAAATTATTGATTAACATTCCTGATGAACATAGATGCAAAAATCCTTAATAAAATATTAGCAAACTAAATTCAACAACACATTGAAAAGGTAGTACACTATTATCATATGAATTTCATCCTACAGATGTAAGGTTGGTTCAATTTATGCAAATCAATGAATGTAATTCACCTTAATAATTATAATATTGTTACTTTGCATTTTTGATTATACAATAACTAAATTTCTTAATAAAAAACAATTAGCGATGAGAATCACATAATCTCAATTGACATAGAAAAAGTCTTTCATAAAACTTAGCACTCATTCATGTTTAAAAGGCTGGAAAAAATAAGTATAGAAGGATCTTACCTCAATATATACTATAAGGTCATATATTATAAGCCCAAAGCCAGTACATCATTTGTACTGAAAGGATAAAATATGAAAGCTCGTCACCTACAGTCAGGAATAAGAAAGAAATGTCCATTCTCATCACTCCTATTTAAAATAGTTCTTGAAATTATGACAAGAGTAATAAGGCAAGAGAAGGAAATTAAAAGGATACAAATGGGAAAAGAAGATATCAAGTTATCTTTGACATGATCCAATATCTAGAAGACTCCAAAAATTCCACCAGAAGACTTCTACATCTAAAAAAAATAAATTTGGCAAAGCAACAGGATAAAAGATCAACATTCATAAATCAATAGCTTGCCCATATTGCAGTAACAATTCTGCTGAGAAACAAATTTTTAACAATTATCCTATTCTCAATAAGCTCAAAAATATAAATATCTGAGAATAAATCTAAGAGATGAAAGACTTCTAAAATGAAAACTATAGAACACTGAAGAAAGAAGTTGAGGAGGACTTTTGAAGATGGAAAGACCTCTCATATTCTTGGATAGGCAGAATTCACATTGTCAAAATGGCCATACTACTAATAATGCTATATAAGTCCAATGTAATTCCTATAAAAATATTGATGACATTCTTCACTGAACTACCAGAAACAGTCCTAAAATTTATTTGGAAGAAGAAAGGACCCAGAATAGCCTAAGCAACACTGAGCAAGAAAAGCAATGCTGGTGGGATCACAATCCCTGATTTCAAATTACGCTATGGAGATATAGTAAGAAAAACAGCATGGTATCAACATCAAAACAGACATGAAGACCAATAGAACAGATAGACAGTAGACAGACAAATTCACACAGACACAGGCATCTGATACTCAGCACAAGTGCCAAACCCTGTTGTAGAAGATAGCCTTGTAAACAAATGCTCCTATGAAAATTGGATTTCAATATATAGCAGAATGAAAGTAGATACCTGTCTCTCACCCCACATATAAGTCAAATCAAAGTATATTAAAGACCTAAGACTTAGATCAGACATTTTGCAACTGCTAGAAGAAAACATAGGATCAACACTCCAACATATTGGTGCAGGCATGGACTTCCTTAATAAGATCCCTAAAGCTCAAGAAATAAACCAAGAATAAGAATAAATAAGAATAGGAATCAGTAAGTTGAACAGCACTAAATTAAACAGCTTCTGCACAGCAAAGGAAACAGTACATTCATTGGACTTGACTTTATCTACAGAGATACAAAAATATTATTGTTATGATAAAAGCCTATTTCTCTATTACACAAAATATAGACATAATCACCCATGGCTAATATCTCTAAGAAGTTCCTAGAGATCCAGATGCCCTCTGGTTAACCACTCTGTTCTGTAGATACTTTCATGGTCATGGGTAAAAATACAGAGCCAGCTGTTAAATCCAGATTACTTAGATATGTGAGGTTGCACACCCCCTGTGTTTCTTAAAGGTTTTCCACAAGCAAATGCTCCTGTTTCAAATGCTTAATGTCTTATTTGATTTCTTTATGCCTTTTGAAAAGCTACTCATTCCTCCAGATCTTGGCATCTGAAGAGGAATGACTGGTCAATCGCATAAAATAACATATGTTGAAAGTTGGGCAATGTGCTTTATGAAACAACAGTGAATTTTGAAAGTGAGATTAAATTTGTGTTGCTTTTCTTTACTCTTTTACACATGAGATGAGCTATAGATATGTGAATAAACCTGAAAAAATCAAAGCTATGTGAAATATTAGATAATATGAAATTATTTTTGTCGTACTTCATAAACTTCACAGACTGAGACAAATAATCTTAAATCATTTGTTTTAACAAGCATTGAGTGTAGCAATTCTGTACCCTAACATGATATTCCAAATTAAACTTTTGCATCTCAAGTGACCTTTGTAGCAGTTTTACAGTTCATAAATGTTGTACAATGTTGCTCGGTGGGATAGTTTTAATAAATCTTGATTGTGCTGTAAACATCAGTGCACATACTTAAAACAGCGTTTCTAGTCCCAACAACACCAATGTAGGAATGAGTCTCCTCCACCATATGGAGTATTTGCTACAGAGTTCATGAAATATTAGAAATTATTTCAGCGATGAGATTAAAAAAAGCATAACAAATTGTTATCATTGCTGTAGGGAAAAACAAATGAGATGGTTATTATTCACATATATTTGAAACAGGCTTAAGAGTCACAAAGAAAATTTGCCTCCCATGGACAGATATTAATTTATTAATGTTGCAAGGATAACATTACATGATATGGAAAAGAAAAAATTTAAGATGTGAAAGTCCTCACCCCTTATGGCTTGCAAGCTCACCACATTCAGCACATTGTGGTGTTCAGCACATTGCTCATGTTGGACTGGTGGAATCTCAGTCATTCTATTACTTCCATTATGGCTTTATTTGCCTGAAATTTTAAATTTGTGATGATGTTTGAAGAAAAATTTATGAAAATGTGTATGTTCGATGGATGGCAAGTTCTTCCCCTTTGAGTTTGATTGTGCAATGTCAACTGAAGGCAGAGGAAAATGCTGAAATTTAATTAAATGTCAGCTTTACCTTTGTGTTCATCAGAACATTTTGTATGGCTGTTAAAAAAAATCGGGAAGGCAAAAAGCAAATAAATATTATTTAGACATTTTAAATTGTGCTAAAGATGTTAATACAGAAAGGATGAATTTTTAGAATGTTCCAAAGGGAAGAGATAAAGACGTGGGTTGTGTTTTCTTCTGTTCTTCCATTTTTTCTTGTCTTCCCCCATCCTTTGTATTTTCCTTTCCCAAACTTCAATTTGAGACTGTGAGACATCTAGATACAGCCTTCTATCTCCATAAATATTACTTTCTTGCCTCTTTCACTTTTTTTCTGACATACTGAGAAAATCCCTAAATTTAAACATTTTAGTTGACTAATTTTCTCTTTGTCCATTCTGCTATGTACTCCTCATTGAGATTTTAAAAAACGAAAAATTTAATTCCCAAAGCTTATTTTTATTAAACCTTTATTATGTGGTAAAATATGCTTTTATATATCTCTTAAGATTTGTGACATCTTTTATCTCAAATCTCTTGGCTTTGTTTGTTATTAGTTCTTTAGTTTGTTCATTGCAAGTAATAATTCTTTTCTGGTTGTTGATTTTCTTCCAATGCCAAGACTTGATGCTGTCTGCTTATACTCATATATGATAATTTCTATTTATCTCCTAATATGTTTATATAAGTCTAAATGGGTAACTGAAAGAAAGGAGTTGACTCCTGTATGTGAGAGGTCTCTTTTTTTCAGGGATCAGCAATTATCTGGGGACTAGTCCAGGATCTCCGGTTCAGTTCCTGAACTCCCATTATTACATGAGGGTGGTTACAGCACTATTCGCAGTTCAACGTAAATGTTCCTGCAAGTGACTACTTGTATAATTTCCATACTGACAAATCTTTCAGGGTTCTTCCCAATTTTACATTGTGGATCGAAGCTTCCACACACCATTCTTACCTTCTTCATTACTTGTCTTAGATTTTTTTATTCTGTTTTTATTTCTCTGTAGATTTGGTTTCTGTGTATTTTCTACTTTTCAAAATTCTTCCACAATTTGTGTTTTCATTATACCACTTATTTTTTTCTCTTCATTTTATTTATCATATTAAAACATCTTTATTATCATTCCAAGGAATATGGTAGATCGGGATGTATGCCCTATCTTAATCCAAAGTATTCATTAGTTTGTAAATATCTCCATGTGGATGATAATCTCAATTTCACAGATATATATAGTAACCTTCTCACATTAGATATTGTAATAAGTCAGTATTTCCTATATGTACTCACTAGCATAGAAAAAATGAAAAAGAAAATGAAAGGTTTTTAAGCCTTGTGGAGACTCTTTAATTTGAAGAGTCTGAGGATCCGATTGCAAAGCGACACCATAGAAAAGATTTTGTCATTACATACCATGCAAAAATCCATAATTTTATTTTAAATTTATTTTAATTTTTATTCATACAGAATCGTTTCTGTGCTGGTCTTTAAGAAGTGGGTTTTTCTAAATAAGACAGTGCCAGTAGTTTGATTATACAATAATTTTTATTAATGCCATTTAAAATTATCTCTTGCAAGAAAACATTATTTGGCTCATGAAAATGTTACATTGGTTAAAATTTATGATTTACACTGTTAAAATTAAGATGATCCACTTGTCTATCATTAAACTGTTTAAGTCACGTTTAAATACCTTTGTGGTTAATCAAAGT
>PVKS010046547.1:0-13147 GCA_004027875.1 Aplodontia rufa
AAAAAAAAAAAAGAAAAAAAAGAAAAACCATCAGGAGGACCGAGCACTGAAAGCCCTGTAAGGTCTCTATATCTTCAGTGTCATAACCGTCTGTTTTCTTAGGTTTCTGAAAAACATCAGCCACTTGAACTGGCTGAATTAACAAATTAATCAGGAAAAAAAAGGCATTTCCTAGATACCACATTTTAAAAGAAACTTTGTAACTTTGAAAGAAACATGACAGTGGAATCTTCAATTATGTTAAAATTCTTCTAATTCCATAATTAGAAATGTGATTCAGTTCATTGTGTTCGATTGGATTAATCTTGCTTCCTCTGTCCCACGTTAAGGGCAGAGAGGAAATTATCCAAATAAATATTGGAAATGTCTTGCGGTGGGTGCAGACCACCTGCTTTGCCACACTAAAATGAAAAAAGTCAAAAATGTCAATGAAGGAATAAAATGAGAAGAACATTTTGAAATTTCTGGATTAGGGCAAGTAGTTTTTAAGTTCCACATTTCCCCCAGTTGAAAAATAATAGAAGAATGTAAATTATGAAAAGTTATCCACATATAGCAGAGACACAAATTTTTTTCTCAGCACAATTCCCCCAAGCACCTTATTTGCTGTTTTATGATTTGTATTTTGTTATAGAATTGTCTTGAATAACCCATCAGGATGATCAGAGACAATATATACTGAATCCTAAATCTATAATTGCAAAGTATACACACACACAAATCCCAACAGAACATGATGAGAAATCTGGTGATTAAATTTCAGCAAGAAAAAAAGCAGAGTAAGAAATGATAGACATGCAGTCTTTGTGAATCAATCTTTTACTTTTATGTACATTCCCAGTGGGAATAATTCCATGTTCTTATTTTCCTGAAAAATACTTGGGCTGTAATCATATACCAAGAGTTGCTCATTTCTTATTGATCATTCTAGAAGATGGAGCACTGTTTTCACAAATGAGTCTTGTTTAGAGAGGATTAAAAATAATTTTTAAAGCATGAATTAATTTTGAGATGATATTGGTATCAGGCTTTCATTAACTCTACCAATGAAGTGAGAAACCCACAGCCCTTGGGTTTTGCTGCTTCAAGACGTGCCAGGCCTGCTTAACTCTGCGAGGGCCACTGCTGTTCTCCTTCACTTCTATAAATTTGCTATTCCAAGTCACCACATCTAGATAGGATCATGTACTAGATCCCATTGTGTGTGTACTTTATTTCACTTAGCATATTGTGTTCAATTTGAAGACATTTTGAATGCCAGATTTATGCTATCAGAAGGGAAAATAGTCCCAGAGAGTCATGCATTCTTACTCAGCTATAGAAATTAATCCCCAAAGCAGATATTGCATCTGTAACAGGAAACCAATAGTATTTGCCCACACTCTGTCTTTTATTAACTGGGGTAGCTATATTCATCTGAAACTCCATGAAAGCTATTTTTGGGGGGTCTCTTTAAACAAAGAACTTTCAAGGACACTTCTGCCAATTAGTTGTTCCTGTTGCACCATCGCAACCCCCAAAGTCATGAAGAAGCAGTTAAGTGGAGGTTCTCATGGGATCTCCAATCCTATCAGACCCTCTGCAAAGTTCTGTGAACTCCTGCCCTTCATATGGAATACAAAGAGAAGAGAACAGGTTTGAGGTTCCTTGAACTTTTACTTAGCTCACATTTAGCCCACACATCCAGCTCTCTAGCTACAGCACAACACACATGCATCTTAATTACATCATCTTAAAGAGGCAATTGGCATATCTATTCTCTAATTTCTCCCTCTCGATAAACATAGTTAGATCAAACTGAATTCCACATCTCCCAAATTTTCCACTTATCTTTTTTCACGAGAACCCCCTACATATTTATGCCTGTAATATAGACATGGATGTTTCTTTATTCCTCCAGGTTTGTATACTTGCAAACATGTCTTTTATTCTGTTTCCTAGTCACATGGTAACTTCCTCAATGGAGACCACATCTAACTTCACCTAGATAGTTCTTGAAATGTATCATGCGAGTGATTTATATGTTTGGCAATAATATGACCTTACTCTTTTCTATGCTATTATATTTGAGTGCATACATTAGCATCTCTAAAACGCAACCAGCCATCAAATTAGCATTAATTATTCAGTGCCCTGTAAAACCTGGAACCTGAGCTGTGTTAGATGCTCCAAACCTCCTGATGTAGAACTTAGCCTTGAAAGATTCCTTCCAAATGTGTTTACTGAATAGTCAACATTATTAAGTCACAAAAACGATTATAAGCGTAGGCCTCCCAGGAAGACCCTTGCTCATCAGGTTTCAGTTTCATAGCAATACCTTTGTTGCTAAAAAACCAAGATCTTAATATTGAACGTACATTCTTCAAGCAATTTCTTGAAAAAGATTAAGTGACAACCACTATTCTGAAGTACTTTGAGTATATTAAGTTAATTCTCTAGGCCTTTATGGTCTCTCAAACAGCAGTGGAGAAACAGAAGGAAAGCATTTACTGTCACTTTATAGGTGACAAACGAAGCCTAGTGATGTTAATCAACTGACTTCAAAGTGAGGAAACCTGTACTAGAATCAAGAATAAAATCTTGCACTCGTATAAATGCAGTGAGATAGATGTCTCCCTCCTATCACATTCCCATTTTCTATCAGTGCATAACTGTAACGATCAGGAGGCAAAGAACAGCACAAAACAGACGGTGTAGAGTCTAGGATCAATGGTGGAGACCCTTCTGTCAGTGGCGCATCTACATTATGTGTTATAAGGATCTTAGACGATCTGTAACTTTCTCTTAAACAGATGCTTTGAAAATTATGTTTAGCAAAAATCGGCTTAACCCAGAGATCCAAGGGTCGAATGTCTCCACTCATCTGTGGAGGTTGGAACTAGACCCTGGCCATTCAGAAAGGTGGTCTAGTATTATGTGTTAAATCCAGATAAGGTGTAAGGTTATACAGCCTAATACTTTTTTAGAGATATTGTGGGTAAGGGAAGGGAGGGATATGGGTGGGAAATTGGGGAGGGCACTCCTGGGGTTAAATCTAGTATCCAGAAACTATACACATTTTATATTATTTTGTTAAAAATTTGTATGGTTGTTCAAAAAAAAAATGCAGCTAGCAGGAAACTAAGCTATTAAACTGGACCGGTGTTTAAGGGTAGGTAATTACTGTTTGCAGTGGTTTATAAATGACAATTCACATTATAGTCAAAATGACAGCAGGTCTTTTATTAAGAGTCAGTATAGAAAATTCCAGTTTTCCAACCCTGAAAGGCAACTACAGGTGGGAGCCCTGTAGAACCCACAAGGGTACAGGATTTCTTCCCTGACCCGACAGCCCTCTGCAAATGAAATCTTGGTGATTTATTGGCTTGTGCAGTCCTTGACAATGAAAAATCTAGGAACCTAAAGATGAGACAGAGTTCACTTTTCATATCCAATGCAGTTTGAGTCAGAGAGGGAGAGGGAGAGAAGAGAGAATCAATTTTACGTTTTCATCTGTTTTTCGTTTCCCTGACACTTAGTTGTGCATGTGGTGCTGCAAGTTGAACCTGGGTCCTTGTGCATGCCAGGCAAAAGCTTTACCACTGAGTCACCACTCTAGCCCCAGAGTCTTTTTTCTACTTCTGAGTAATAGCTATTAGCTCTGGGCCCAAAATAATTTAGTTAACTGAATAAGATCAAAAGCATATTGTTTCATTTTCCAAAATTGTGACTTAACTTTATGACTACTCTACTATTGATTTCTACTTAAGTGAATACTCTGTTTTCTCCATGTTCCCTTAGTGGTAGCAGCTGGACATTATCATATGCATTTAAGATAGCTATCAAAATACTTCCTTTCATATAAAGTTAAGAGTTGATAAAACTACATCATAGTTCATTCTGTAATAAGCTTCTCTTAGTATTTCACAAATGTCACTTTTTTCTAAATACAGGAAACAATAAAACAATTGAAACAGACATAGAAGAATATACAAATTTTCAGAAAAATATTCACCTTCACTAGTAATTCACAAAACAAATTTAAGCAATGTTGTATAACTGTTTAAAGCAGATGTTAATACCTAATGTTGGGTACATAGTGATAGAACTAGTATATTATAATTTTGACATTGCTAACAATCATTTTGCAAAGATATCGAAGGAATAGCCAGTTAACAAGCACGTTCGAAACTGTTCACTGTGCAAATAAGTCTGCATCTCAGAATTCATCTCAGAGTCATTCCACAGAGCCAAAACCCACAGCTCACAATTGCTATCACAGATTTATTTATAAAAAACAAGATTAAAGAATCAACCTAAAAGTCCAATAATAAACGATCATTTTGTTTAACACATACACTGATGTGTTACTGTGTGATTAAATCCCGATTATTTTTTTAAGAGAGGAGGAGAGGGAGAGAGAGAGAGAGAATCAATTTTATTTATTTTTTCATCTGGTCTTTGTTTCTCCAACACATAGTTATGTGTGTGGTGCTAGAGTTCAAACCCAGGTCCTTGCACATGCCAGGCAAGTGCTCCAACTGCTGACCCATTGCTCCAGCCCTTAAACCATGACCTTAGAAAAAGGCTTAAAGAAAAATACAGAATCCAAAGTAGTCTGTACACTACAGTTATAACTGGAAACATGGGTATTGCTACCAGAAGAGGACCACGATGCAACACACCAACATAAAAATAATCAAGAATGATAAGATTGTACAATTTAGTAGACGAGGAAAGGAAGTCTAGTAGCGTAGAGGAAGAAGAGAAAGGGAGAAGAGATGGGAGCATTATGAACTGAAATCCATTTCCAAGCATGCATGAGTTTATCAGGAAGAACCCAACGAACATGAATGACTATAAAGCTCTAATTAAAAAATGATGAGATTGTGAAGTTTTGCTCTACCCATAAAATTTCTTTTAATATTTCTTCTGTTTTTAATAGTTTTAATTCCCCCCCATTTTTGTTGATGCATTAAAATTACACATAATGATGGGATTTGTTGTTACATACGTGCACATAATTGTCCAATATCCCACCCAAGCCTTCCCCCATCCTGTTCCCTGATCTCTTTCCTCTGCTGACCTCACTTTGAAAATTTTTTAACTGTTCTGTTTTTTAATTATGTTGGAATTATTTAGTACCTATGGTATAAAATGGACCTTTTCCTTCCCTATTTAGCCTAACCTTTCTTTCCTTCCATCCTTTCTCTTCTCTCCCCTTCTCCTTCCTCTATCTTACTAGACTTCCTTCAGTTCATCCATTAATTCGTATTTGAATGGTTTATGTAATCTTACCCTAATGTTTAATAGTTTTAACTTTTAACTGATTCTTTATTAGTCAAGGTGACATCAAATAGTTTGGCATCTCCGGGGAATGAAGCCAGCATTCCTGTATTAGCCACCAGGTTTACTAACACTGTACTTCCATTTAAATGTAAATTATATCTGAAGTGATACAGAAACCCGTAGCCTTAGGCCATTATGTGTTTTTCAACACATAGGAACATACCACTGGGAACATACCATCTTCCTTTTTCTTTTTTGTTTAAACAGCTTTAGCAACATAAAGGTAAGGAGAAAGAAATGATCATAAGAAAATTATCAGACTTAGAAAACAAAAATTTTTTTTATGGCGATGGGGACTGAAGCCAGGGGCCTGTGCATGCTAGGTAAGCACTCTTGTCGCTGAGCCACATCCCCAGGCCTAGAATAGAGAACATGGGTCTCCCCTGCCCCTCTGGTTTAGTCCTTTCCAGAAGCTCTGGTTCTTCATCACTTGGGCGTTAAGGACCACTTTGAGAATTGGTTAAAGCTAGGAAATGGTCCCATGTACACAGATCCCAATATTTACACAGAAGTTTTCAATGATCTACACTTGACTTCCCTCCCAGCCTCTGCCAGAGAATCCACACATTTCCATTTAGGAGACCCACTTCTCGGGGGTGCTATGTAATCTCTTCCCCTTTCCTCCAAGATGCAAAGAAAAACAGTTTATGACTTTCTTTTGCCGCCTATCATAAATACAGTTTGGGATCTTGGAACTGAGCTCTTTCACTCTTAGCTACTGAAGAAAATGTAGGGAGGCACACCCATTCCCTTAATAATGCGAGGTAAAATGCTCAGAAACCTGTATATAATCACAGTCTGTACTACATTTTCTTAAATTACTCCTAATTTTACAGATAATGAGATTGAGGGTCAGAGAAGACAATGCTTGCTGAATCAGTCATTATGAAGATATTCTAGGATTAAATGTCAAATCTGACTGAACCCAAACACTTGGCTTTTAACCACAATCAAAATTAAAATAAAACTAAATACATAGAAAAATGTTCACAATCTGTGATAATTTTCATAAGAAAGAATGGAAGCCAGGGAGTAACAATAGTGGTCAACGAATAAAATACACAATTATAGTTGTTAACTACACCAAGTTCAAGATCCCTACAAAGCAACTATACCAGAATCCTTGAAAAGGTAACAAGTCCATTTAATGCGAGGCAGACTAATATTTTACTTTTTGCTTTTGGGAGTAAAAAAGTAATTATCTCTTCCAAAATGCATTGGTTTATTAATATCATTTTAATGCAAATGAGAATCACATGAATAATTTTTAAATGTGTTTTCATGCAGTCGGAGTTTGGAGCAACTTTAGAAATGACAGCTATTATAAAAACTGAAATTATACTGGATTAGAACAAAAATAAAGACCACATAGTTTATTTGGCATCCTAAAAAGCTAAACCATAATGCATTTACAAACACACAAATATGCATAAAAATATATACATATATACATGTGTATATATACAAATATATATATATATATATAAGTTCTTTTCATTTGTATTGTTGTCCAATCCTAAAAGAAAAATTCCTGTCACTATCAGATAACTGAGGAAGAGTGGATTGAAAATGTTCAATGCTTATTCAAGAAAATCTTTAAAATATCATTTTGAACTTTAATCAAACAAAAATCCATGTATTTATAAGTTCTGTCCTAACACATGCGTAAGTTAAAATCAGAAGCAACCAGGATATAGGCAACAAAAAAATATAGCAGCAAGTAGTTTAAAAGCATAAACCCTGAAATTAACTGTAGGGTACATTTTTCTTGTGACGATTTTAGAATCATGTGGACTGACATTTCTAATTGACATTGTGCCCATTTTCATTGCTGAACCTGTTAAAAATGACTGGTGGAATGAATTTGGGAATTAGGATATTTGGCAATGTGAGATCTGGGTTGCACATTTTTCCAATTTATAAAATTTCTCTGTAGGAAAAAAGACTGCAGGTATTTCAGTTCCGGTAAGATTCTTAAAAAGCAGGGTACCCTCCTGGAAATAATTATTCCACAGTCTCTTAAAACAGGGACAGTACAACAGGAATTAAACAATTTCTAAGCTAAATCCAAGTGGCATTTGAAAAGTTTCAGAAATTTGTATAAAGGTGTCCTGGAGAGGTGGCTCTGTGGTACAACGCTTGCCTGGCACGCATGAGGACCCAGGACCAATCTCCAGCTCCACATACACAATGAAGTGGAGGAAAACCAAAACCGGATGAAAAAATTAAAATGGACTTTCTCTGAGAAAAATTTTAAAAGAAATTTGTGTAAAGTAGCTAATGCTCAGAAATCCTTACATGATTAGTGCATGAATTGCCAGTCATGTCAGAGCCTAAAGGCGTTCAGCTGTGGTATATGGGGACCAACAGAAGCAAGGAACCTTCTCTATCTTCAGAAGCATTAAATGAAATCTAATGAATGAGCATGGAAATCGCATAGAATTAAGCCAAGTGTACCAGCGTGTATTGAGTTGACAAAACAGAATCAACAGTTTTCACTAAGATTTTTACTAAGTATTTTTTCTTTAAATTTAGCAGAGGTTGGAACAACCAGAAACAAAGGAGGTAAACTGGAAGGAATTTTGAGACAAAGCCTCATTTAACAGACTGCATGTTCTTAGCACAAATATTTGTAACCTTCTGATTTTTATATTTATAGGCTAATTTAACTTTAGGTTCTGGAATATTTTTAAAAGCCTTCCTTAGAATAATGATAGACACCATTATCAATAATGATATAATTTGTTTTAAATTCTCTTGAAACAGATATCATTCCTAAGTTTACAGATGACACTGAGGCACAGTAATATATACGATTAATAATAGGATCATTTCCGTTAAAGTTCTAAACCAAATTCAAAGTCACTGAGTCCTTGCGTTTGTAAAACTTGGTGTTAAGTTTTTCAAAATACTAGACTTTCTTGTTTGTACTCAATTAAGTTCAAACCAACAGCAATAAAATCTTAATTTGCAGCAACACAGGAAGTCAAATCATCCTGATTTATAGGAAGGTCTCAGAAACAAACAAGAAAAAATTCCATGGTCAAGCTGTCAGATCCATCCTTTAGGCAACTCGTGCCTGCCTGCAGCTAGGAAAAGCATTTCCATTTTCCACCAAGTTTTCCTGAGCTTTTCTCTCCCAAGTTACTAAACGGATCTCAGTAAACTATGGTTTAAAACCAGACTTAGTTTCACTTACTTTAACCATTTTAGCAGTTAAGTAATAACACTGAGTGACGTTTCTGGTAAGCCAAGAAAATCTTTAGAAAGTAAAGCAACTGACATAATTGTAGCTTGAGCTCATCAACAGTTGAGTACATTCGCCTTTCTTTAAACCACACCACGCATCTGGCCCTCCCAGTCTGCTTACCCCAGGAATAATGAATTTAGTCTGAGGAGACATGAGGCGTCTGTCAAGCATGCCAGCCCAGTTCCAAGGGGGTGCAGCACTCCAGCGGGAATACCCTTCACGGAGCAAAAACTCCGTACCAGCTAACTGCAGCCAAGTCTGGCTCTGCTGAACAGCATAGCAATCCCTTTCTTTTTTTCTTGTGTTTTTGGCATGCGTACTCCTAATCAGTATGACTTTATGACTTTCTAAAGTTCTTCAGATTACAACAGCTCTCTCTGTTCTAGAATCAGTTAGGCACAGCAGAGGAGCCCGTCAAAGTCAATTAGCAAATCCAAGCAGGCGGGTCCCTTTCTACTTGGAATGACGTCAGTGAGCTTGGAAGAGAGAAGCTTGCAAACTTGTCAAAGCGGAGTAACACTTCATTAAGATCAGATGCATGCCTTCGGGCGGCACTGGTCATGAAGTGCTTAAGGATGCTTTCTGCAGTACAGAAAAACAGACTGCACAACTGGATAAGCTCTTAGCATTCAACTACTGTCCTCAAAACGTCTGGATAAAAAGTGAAAACATTCTTCCACTCCCACCCGGTGAAGAAATATTTTCTTTTTGGCATACAAGAAAAACGGTATCTTTCTCTTTCACTGACTTTCAAGTTCCAAGTAAGTTCTCAATGCTTCTGGAGAATATATTTCATAGTCAAGTAACTATCAGTTGGATAAGTTTTATTTTATTTAAAATTAAAAATTGCTTTTATCTAAAGTTACCTTTCAAAAGTGAAATAGTAACTACAGCACTGAGAACATATTTGAAATGCATGTAACAAATGGCTACTATGCAGAAAGTAGAATTCTTCTGAGTTAAATAAAAAAATCCCCAATTTAAAACAATAAAGAAAAAAGATGGGAATAGAGAAATCATCGAAGAGAAAATCTTAGCATCCAGTAAATAGGATAAAATGACTCACTTCATTAGAAATCAGGAAGTGAAAACCAAGACCACAGTTGGCCATTTCATACCTGTCAGAATAGAAATATTCAAGAAATCGGAAAATAACATCTTGGTGAAGACGTCAGGCAGGGGCTGGCAAGAGACAGTCCCTGGGCCACATTTATCCAACCACCTGTTTTGTATAACCTGCAAGCTGAGCATGTGTTTTACATTTTTAAACAATTGGGGGAAACATCAAGAGCAGAATGATGCTTTCAGATTCATGAAAATTATATTAAATTTCAAATCAGCATTCTTAAATGAAGGTATATGACAACATACCACCCTTTGCTATGTATGTATTTGTCCTAAAACAACACAGGTGAATAGTTGTTACAGAGACCCCGTGGCTCACAAAGCCAGTGTTTCTGTGGCTTTGTGTGCTACAGAAACAGGTGTGCCAAGCCCTAACGAACAGCAGCTAGGCTTTCATACACCATTGGTGGGAGCACAATTGTACAGCCACATCAGACACCTGCAGAACGTAGCCCAGCTGAAATGTGCACGCCTTCAATCAATGCAGTTGGCTCTCCCAATCCGTTAGTTTGGCATTCTTGAGATTAACCAATTACCAACTGAAAGTAGTTGGAAAAAAAAAAAACCACTTCACCTGTATTGAACACGCTATTCCCTAAATAATACAGTATAAAAACCATTCACATAGCACTTACATTGCATTGGACACTTTAAGTAATCTACAGATGATTCCACGGGAAGATGCACATACATTGCAAATACGGAGACATTTCATGCAAGGGACTTAAGCATTCATAGACTTTGGTACTCATGGGGACTCCTGAAACCAATCCTTCTCTGATACCAAGGGATAACAGCACATACCCAGAGACACTCTCATGCAAGTAGACAGGGAGAGGCATGTATAAACTGTTCATAGCAACTCTGGGTCTCAGAAAAAAAAATGCCAACAACCTAAACACATGTGAACAGAAAAGTGGATAATACAAGCTCTGAGGCACCATTCAGGGGTCAAAGTGAATGGTCTAGAAATTAACCATGTGGAAAAATCCCCACAAATACAATGTAGGTAGAAAATGCACAGTGCAGAACTTCATGATGCCCTAGGAACGTATGTGCATAAGGGCTTCCTCTTTTCCACACCCTCCCAACACCTGTTAGCTCTCATTTCTGATAGCAGCCATCCTAACCAGTTTGGACTTGCATTTCTTTGCCAAGTAGTGATGCTGAACTGCCATTTATGTCCCTGTGAGCTAAGTTTGGTATCTTTTCAGGTCGTCCGCCTGTTTTCTAAATGGTGTCATCTCTTTCCAATCGAGTCCTGTGAGTTTCTTGTGTATTTGTGTATTAGCCCATTATTGGATATGTGATTTGCAAATGTTTTCTCCATCAGCCACCTCTTCATTTTGATGACTAGTTCCTTCGCTGTGCAGCTTCTGAGTATGCTGTAGTCTCTCTTGCCTATTTTGATTTTTATAACCTGACTCTGGTATGACTTAAAAACAAAATCATTGCTAATGCCATCATTGAGGAGATTTTCCTCATGTTTTCATCTAGTTTTATGGTTTGGGATCTTATGCTTGTGTTTTTAATCCAATTTTTTTCAAAGAGAAATAATCGATTTAGTTTTTTTCATCTGGTTGGTTTTTCTGACACTTTGTTTTATACGTGGTGCTGGGGTCCGAACCTGGGTCTTCTTGCATGCCACGCAAGTGTTCTACTGCCGAACTACTGCTCCAGCCCCTTAAACTGTTCTTGGTTGATTTTTTGTTTTGTTTTTTCAATGGTATAAGGTAAGGGTCCAGTTTCATCTCACTAGGGGTATGGCAGAGCATGTACCTACCAGGTGTGTGAGGCCTTGAGTGTGATCCCAGGTACTACATGGAAATAAAAAAGAATCTATGACATGATTTGTATAAAGTCTGAAAACAAGCAAAGATACTGTATACTTTAGGTGATAAAGGAATCATGATTAATATGAAAATGATGGACCAAAACCAGCATAGCGCTTGTGTCTCAAGAGGAAGATATTTGAAGGGTTAAGGAGAGTGTAGCAACTTTGTTAGTGATATTTTGCTTCTATTTATTGCTTTGTATGCTTCTTTGTATTCTGAACAAATAAATGCAGAATCAGGAAAAATGTTAGAAGAAACATGCTGGATCTTTACATAGCCATTAAAATATTTATGGCCCATTTTTATTATGGAATGAATAGGCATCAGAGATAAAGAAGAAGAAAGGAGTTGGTCACCAATTTGTTTCTCCAATAAGGATGCCACTGTTAAAACATTTTAAAAAAATTATGTGAACTGTGGTTGTGGGTTAACTCGGTAGTAGAGTGTTTTTTTTTTTTTTTCTCCTTTTGAAGAGTTTAGTACTTTTCCAACTTTTAAAATGGGTTTGTATTCCTTTCTTAGCCTCAAAACAAAATTTATTTTGTCTCTCAGTACCTAATAGACAAACAAGGAATATCTCATTTTCCAGGAAATGAGAAACCTTTGTTTAACTCATTATTACCCTGAATTAGGGTATTTTCTCTAGGAAGGCAGACGTTAACTTATAGAAAACTTAGAGAAATATAAATGAATTTGTCCAATTGAATGTAAATGATGGGGGCTGGAGCAGTGGCTCAGAGGTCATGGTGCTTGCCCGGCATGTGTGAGTATGAGTATGGGTGGGTTCCTATCCTAGCGCCACGTACACAACAAAGTGCCTGAGCATCAAAAACCACATGAAAAATTAAGTAAAGTTGATTCTTTCTCTCTTTAAAAAAAAGTTATTAAAAAAAAGATGTGAATGATGATGACTGTCTGCTGTGACAAATACTGTCCCTCCCTCAATTATGGTTTTATTGCCCTGTGGGCTATTGATCATTACTTTATCTAATTTAACAGTCTTAGCCCAAAACAGAGACTTCTCACCAGAGGACATTGATCAAGCCAATGAATACATGAGAAAGTGCTCTAAATCATTAGTAATCAGAGAAATGCAAATGAAAAACACATTAAGATATCACCTTACACCAGTCGGAATGGCAAAGATGAAGAAAATAAACAACAATAGATGCTGGAGGGGCTGTGGAGAAATAGGCACACTAACACACTGTTGGTGGAGCTGCAGACTGGTACAGCCCCTCTGGAAAGCAGTATGGAGAATCCTTAAAAAATTAGGGATGACTCCACCATACGACCCTGCTATTCCACTCCTGGGTATCTTTCCAGGGTACTTAGAATCAGCACATTACAGTGACACAGCAATATCGATGTTTATAGCAGCACAATTTACTATTGCTAGGCTATGGAAACAACCCCGATGTCCCTCACTGGAAGAATGGATCCAAAAACTGTGGTACATTTATACCATGGAATATTACACAGCAATTAGAAACAATGACATTGCAGCCTTCAAGGGTAAATGGATGGTTATGGAAGAGATCATGATGAGTAAAATCAGCTTAACCCAGAGATCTAAGGGTCGATTGTCTCCACTCATCTGTGGAGGTGG
>PVKS010046548.1:0-13247 GCA_004027875.1 Aplodontia rufa
CATGGATGTTCCTTTTCCTTTACAAGGAATTTCCAGCATTTCTTAATTTTTCAGTGACATCCTCATTTTAATGAAAGTACACTGGTCTAACACAAATACCCACGTATTTAGGTAGATTAGCTAATAATATGATGGGATGATTGAGAAGGCCCCAGAATTGGGTTCAGACCCAAAATGAAGATCAGGGAGCTTGTGGACTGACTCAGTATTCATAACATTTCTAAGAAAGTTATAAGCTTCAAGTATGTCAGCTGATATAATTTTCCACCTTAAATCAAGAAAGGGTAGAAAATTAAAAATGCCACTACCAACAAAGATGTGGCAAAACAAGCACTAACATACTCAATTGATAGCCATAAGATATAAAGTGGTCACAAGCTTACAGATAAAATTTAACAAATTTAACAAAACAAATGAAGACACTTTTGAAGTGTCCAAACTTTAATCCACTAATTTTACTTTAAAATGAGGAAATGTATGGATTAATTGAAATACTTGTTTTGGGAAGGTGGGGCACCTTACTGTCTAGCAATAAAGAACTGGTTAAGCGTGATGGCCCCAAAATAATTATATAACATCTTCCAAAACAGTATTTGAAAAAGAAACTGTATTAATTAGGAGCTGTATTAAACAGAAAAAAGGGAGAAAACCATATATATTCCAGTCTTCTCAACTCTGTATTTTTGTGAATACAGAAAGAAAAAGGCTAGAAGAAAATTAAGATGCTAACTCTCTGGTTGATGGGATTATGGACTGGCCTCCCTCACCTCTTTTACATATTTTCCAAGCTTTTGTTTATCATCTATTTAACTGGGAGGTGACAGAGAGAAAAGATAATAAACAACTCCACCACCCTTCGTTTAAAAATATGATGGTGACTGCTGTCAACATAATAAATTAAACTGTAAGAAATCTGCTCAGATTATGTAAAACTATAATGCACTAATAAAAATATTTTTAAAAAGCATTAAAAAAAAAGAAAGAAATCTGCTCAGAATGTCTCTCCACAGTATTGTGCTTCTGCAGTAACATGATTCAAAAAGATAAAATTAGACAACAACCACCTTGCCAGGACCATAGGTCATTTTTTTTCACCTTACATTACTTTAATAAAGTCCAAATTTAGAATATGAATGGAAATCTAGTGGTATAATGGGACTTACATCCATCTGTCATTTTCAGATAACAAAGTAGACGTTTTCCTCATTTCTATATTAAAGTTAACTCTGAGTCCTTCTAAGCCTAGAACTTTCTCAGAAGATTAAAGGCATCAATAGTAATCTCTGCCAATAAACAGGTTTGAATGATGTCCTGAAAGGGAATTCAGGAGAATTTTCTCCCACATTACAAGCTACTACACACACAAAAAAAAGAAAGAAAGAAAGAAAAAAAATGTTTCAGCTACCTTCAAATTCAATCAGCATGTTTCTTTAAGACTGACAGAGGCATGAACAGATATCAACAGGTTAAGAAAAAAATGAGAAGGGGGGCATAATCCAAAAATAAATAGATATTGACTTACATTTTTCTTCTCACAGAAGGAAAAATACACGTTTAATAAAGATTTAAAAGGGGACAGGATCGTGTAGCCTAAATAAACTATAAAGTTAGGCTAAGTGAGGAATGAGGTTAGAAATGAGTTGAGACAGCTAAAACAGAAAGCTGTTTTCTACTGTTTTTAGAATTGGAAATAACCCCTTAACTAAATAAACTTAGCCTCCCAATGAAATTCAGGCTTTTCATACATTAAACTCTAGATGTGCACAATTATACAAGCTCTTCATTTAGATCAATGACTGTTACCATTTGACATCTTTTGCCTGAATTTTTCCAACCAAACAAATGCACAAGGATGCAACTCTCTTTCAAGTTATGTCATTTGGCTAATCTGCTACAAAAATCCTGTAATCAAATTTTTTTAACCATCTACGTAACTTCCTTTTTGCCTATAAGCAGAATATTTTAAAACATAAAACACTTTAAAAACCCTAAAATATTTCAGAATTTGGAATTTTTACTTGCATCCTAAAGTAATTACCTATATACCAGAAACAGCTGACATTAAGATCACCAATAAGAGGGCTCAGCAGTTACAGCGCTTGCCCGGCATGCGCAAATACACAGGTTCAAACCCCAGCACCCACATACACAACTAAGTATCAGAGCAACGAAAGTCATGTGAAAAAAACTCAATAAAAATTGATTCTCTGTGTGTGTCTCTCTATCACTGTACTTCTATCTTTAAAAAAATCATCAATAAAAGTCAGTTTAACACTAAAGGACAAGTAACCAGCACTATATCAATTAACCATGTCTTCATCTCAAATCTTTCATCTAAGCTCTAAAGTTTATATTATAAACTATACTAAACTTAATATCATAAATTGTAGTTTTCCTATTAGCTCATGTCAGTAAGAGAACATTCGAAGCTTACTCTGAGTAAGACACTGCTAAGTACTTCACACTGTTTTATTTTATCCTTCTTGCATCTCTTTGAGGAAGGTGCTAGTGCAACCGTGTTTGAAAGATGAGGAAACTGATGTTTGAGAAGGTTAAATAATTTTCCTAGAAGTACAAAGCTGGCAGACTTATTGTGTCAATGTAAAGAGTACAGCTCCCAGGGTAAGGTCTTAATCACTGTATTTACATAATCAAAGGGATTCTTTTAGATTTTTCCAAATTATGTATCATTCTGTGATTTCCAACAAATCATTCTTCTATAAAATGTTATACTGACTTCTTAGATTGAGCATGACTGTTCCATTAGCATGAATGCCTGAATTAGTGATACATTTATGGTTATTCTATTCTCTGGGATCACAATCCAGCAGCAATTATTTTTTATAAACTAACCAACTATTCACTGACTGTGACCTTTTCCTCTCAGTCCACTTAAAAAAGGATTAAATGCTTACCAACTTGATAAGGAAAGGAGAAAACTGATGATAAAGACCTGGCTTGGTCTTGGTGCAGCAAAAAAAGTTAAAAATGTGAGCTCTAAAGGCACACATGATTTGAAGCTGAGCTTTAAGACCTAGCACAAGCCAGGTCTCAAGTTTCCACTTTTTGGACCTGCAAAAACATGGATAAATATACTTCTCACATAGGTGTAGTCATAAATAGTAAGCTAGTGTATGGAATGCCATCACGGGATGCCTGATATACAGCAGATATTCAAACAGTTGTTCCATGCAACGATTATGATGAAAATGAAAAAGATTAGACAAACAGCAATTTGCCTGACATGCTAAAACAGGACAAAAGGCAGAAACTACACAGACCACAATGTCCCTCTGAGCACAAGAGCAGGAATGCATAACTTCAATAACAGCTGGTTCCTTTAAGAAACAAATTCATCAATAGGCACTAAGATTCAAAGCACTCATATTCCCCCATACAGAAAAGCTTCTGAGTTGATTTCTCTTTAGTTGAAGAGAAAAATATCAGCATACTTCCATACAGCAATTACAGTTTACAATTTCAACTAATCTCTAATTTGCTTGGGAAAGATAATTGACTGAGAAGTTAGTGAACTTAAATCTTAACTACTTTAATGAATATAATAACTTAAAACCAGGAGTTAATAAAACAATACCAAGAAGTCGTACTTGATCTACTGCAATGACTGAAACATGTAATAAGCACACTATAGCAAAGAATGGTGCCCTTACTAAGGAAAAACTTTACCCCAGTGTCCCTCCAATATATAAATTAAAATTGCAGGATCCCAATTAATGAGAATATGATGAGGTTTTGCTATTTAATACAAAAAATTAGCCCTAAAGATATGCAAATAAATGAAGTTTAGTTCATTAGATTCTACAATTAACACTAAGAAAAGCTGAACTTCCTTCTACACTGGAAATTCTGCCAAATTTATCACCAACTACACTGACAGATCTACACACTGAGAAGAGGCATGAGACAATACACACTCAAGATCAATTATTTCCACTTTGAAGCGTAGGATAAAAGATGGGGAAGCACAAACAGATGAATATCAACCTCATAAGTGAAATCTTAAAAAATTAATCTCATGTAAATTGAGAGTAGTACAGTAGTTATCAGAGGCTACAGAAAGTACAGAGAGTAAGGATAACAGGTTGGTCAATGGGTAGTAAGTTATAGTTAGGAGAACTAAGTTCTGGGATTCTACTTACAAAGTAAGGTGACTTCAGAGCATAACAATGCACTATATATTTCAAAAAAGCAATAAAAAATGGTTTTGAATGGTTTCAACACAAAGTCATGATAAATGTTTGAGGAAATAAATCTTTACCCTGATCTAAACCTTGTACAATATATATATGTGTCAAACATGACATAGTACCCTATAAATATGTATCATTTTTGTCAATTAAAATTGTTAAAATAGAAGAAAGGCTGGAGAAATGTAAAGTAATATTCAGAAGATCAGAACCAACATAGTCTGAGAACTAAAGAAACACAAGATTCCCCTTGATGGCATAAACCACAGTGAGTATCAGAAATCAGCTTTCTGCTCCACCCCAAATCTTCTGAATTCATCTCTCCAACATATTCTGACCCAGAGCCAGGATCAGAACTGGAGCCTCCCTGTAATATTTATTCAGATCTGTGTTCCATTCCTGTAATGGTTTGGATAAAAACTGTCCCCCCAAAAGCTCATGTGTGACAATGAGAAGGCTGAGGTGAAATGGCTGGGTTATAAGAGCCTTGATCCAACCCTGATAGGGAGTAACTGGCAACTGTAGGCTGGCAGGATGAGTCTGGAGAAGGTGGGTCATTGGTGGCATGCCTTTCGAGGTATATTTTGTACCTGGAGTGGACTCTCCCTCCCTTCCCCCACACACCCCTCCTCCCTGGGGCCATGCCTTGAGCCACTTCCCTCTGCAGCCAAGATGTTCAGCCTTGCCTAGAGCCCCAAGGAATGGAGCCAGCCTACTATGGACTAAGACCTCTGAAACCATGAGCCTTTAAACTTTTCCTCCTAAAATTGTTCTTGTCAGATCTTTGGGTCACAGCAACAAAAAGCTGATTAAAACACTTTCCCCTCTGAACAAACAGAGTAAGGTGTTGACTGGTTGGTTGTACAATCATGACATCACAGCCATAGAGTGTACACTGCCAATTTTGTGCTTACTTTCACTCCCAAACTAAATATTAATCTTCCTGAGGGCAAAAGGAAGGTTGCTATTTTCCTGGGAACTTAGCATCAAATCATGTCAACAAAGAGCATCTTTACTTGTAGATATTAAACCAATAAGGAAATTAGTCCAATAAACATAAAATTTTAAGAAGCAGTTTAGAGAATAATCACTCATGCTGCACAACAGCAGTGGTCAAGCTTCCCTGTGACATTTCCCTATCCTGAAAAAGGAAACAATCATATGATTCCTGGTTAGCAACTCAAGAAAATTTACAATTCAAGAAAATCTTTTTACTAGGGCAAAATGGAAAACACAGATAATGACAGATATGAAAATAAACAATTAGAAAGAAAAAAAAACAATGCTTTTGGCACTTGACAAAAGAAATATAATTTGTCTTCTGTGGTCATAAAGTAAGATGAACACCTGACACGGGAGGCTTGCATGGTCCTTATGCCACTATTTTTTTTTACCATTTCTTCTCAAGACGCCTGCTTTGCTTTGTTTTCCCAGCAAGTGCGCCTTCCCTTAGTCACTCCCACAGCTACCATCTCTGATGTTCAAGGTCACAGCAAAACCAAAAATGATTCTAATGCCCATGTTTTGTTTTTAAGAGAAAGGGACAGAGAGAAAAAAATCAGTTTTTTATTCAGTTTTTCATATGACTTTCATTGCTCCAACGTTTTGTTGTGTACATGGTGCTGGGGTTCAAACCCACGTCATCACACATGCCAGGCAAGCACCGTAACCACCGATTCACCACTCCAGCCCCTGCCCATGGATTTTTTATGTCCTTTTCAGAAACAATACTTTAATAGCACAAACAGAAACCCAAAAACAATCATTTAGATCTCCTAGACACTTTGGGGGAGGGGAGACGTTATTTTTAACTAAGGTTTGGAGCCTTGATTTTACAAAAGTGACCAACAACTCTCAGTCTTCACAGTTTTACATAGGGGTTAACAGAGACTGATCAGGCCTCTAGGAAACTAAGAAGTGTTACTGTGATCTTCATAAATAAAAAAAACAAAAGAATCACAGTGAAAACAGGCAAGAAAAAGAAAAAAAGAAACAGACTTAAGACTTGTTCATGTGGCCAAGAACATCTTCTGAACTCAGTTCAATGATTATCTGGAAAAGCTGGATGGGGCTTCTGGTTTTACGAGTTCTCAGGACTGCAAGTCGAATAGTAAGTTACAGCTTATCAAAGTTCTTCTGAAAACAGGATCGGGACTAAACACATACTCCAAATCTTCTGGCATGTTCCTTTTCTCTTATAGACCACTAATGTCCAGTCCTTTTGACATTATATTTTTATTATTAGAATTTAAGATCAATTGAGCAATTCTGAAGTCATATCACTCATGACTAAAATAAGTTATTAAGGTCAACTAATGGTCTACTTAAACCAAGACTTTCTTTACATTTACATGACTGACTTTCTGGACCCACATTAGATCTTCACAATTATTTCTACTATAATAGTCTTATCAGATTTACCTCTTTGGTCCTCAAGTGCCTTATCAATAAAATGAACAGCTCGAAATTATTTCAATAGTTTCATTTCGTCACTGTTTTTTTGAAACTGGGTCTGGCTATGCTGGCCAGGCTGAGACTTGTGATGATCTTGCTTCAGACTCCTGAGTAGCTAGCAACACAGGCACATCCTTTGTATATTCTGGATATTAGTTCCCTATCAGAGGAGTAGCTGGCCAAGATTTTCTCCCATTCTGTAGGCTCTCTCTTCATGGTCTTAATTGCATTTTGGGGGTCCGGTGAAGCAAGTCAGCGATAGCACCTAAATGAGCAAAAGAATTGTCCTTATGCCTTCTTCTAATAGTTGTAAGGTTAAGGTTTCTGGTCTAATTCCTATGTCAAATCCTTTTTTCTTTCTTTCTTTTTTTTTTTTAACTTATTTTTTCATCTGGGTTTTGTTTTTCTGACTCTTAAAAGTTGTATATGTGGTACTGGGGTTCAAACCTGGGTCCTCACACATGCCAGACAAGCACTGTAACTGCAGAGCCACCGCTCCAGCCTCAGTCTAGTCCATTTCAATTTGCATTTTGTACAGGGTAAAAGATAAGGGTATAATTTCATTTTTCTACACACAGCTATCCAGTTTTCCCACCACCATTTGTTGAAAAGGCTCTTTTCTCCAAAATACATTTTTAGCATCTTTGTCAAGTATCAGATGGCTACAGGTTTGTGGGTTTGTCCCTGTGTCTTCTATACTATTCCACTCCATTGGTCTTCATGACTATTTTGATACCAGTACCATGTTGTTTTTGTTACTACAGGTCTGTAGCAGAATTTCAGATCAGGTATCAGGATGTCTCCTACTTCGTTTTACTTGCTTAGGCTACAATGGGTCTCTTATTCTTCCAAATGAATTTAAGAATTGTTTTTTCAAATACTGTGAAAAATATCATTAGTACTTTGATGGGGATTGCATTGAATCTATATAGTGCTATTGGCAGTATGGCCATTTTGACAATATTAACTCTGCCTATCCAAGAACATGGGATGCCTAAGTTCATCTTCAATTTTTTCTTCAGGATTCTATAATTTTCATTGTAGAGGTCTTTTTTACCTCTTGGTTCAGTTAAGTCCCAAGTTGTTTTTTGTTTGTTTATTTTGTTTCTTTTTTTGCTTGTTGGTCGGATTGGCTTTTTGTTTTCTCCTTTGAGATTACTGTGAATGGGATAGTTTTCCTGATCTCCTCCATGGCTGAATCACTACTGGAGTATAGGAAAGCTACTGATTTATCGCTGTCCATCTTGTATCATGCTACTTTGCTAAATACATTTATAAGCTCTAGCTGTCTTCTAGTAGAATTTTTTTGATATTCTGGATATAGTACCATATTGTCACCAAACAGAGATAGTTTGACAATTTCTTTTCCCATTTATATCCATTTCCTTTTCTTGCCTGAACGCTCCAGCTAATGTTTTGAGGACTATATTGAAGAGGATTGGTGAGAGCAGACAGCCTTGTCTTGTTCCTGAATTCCGTGTAAATGCTTTGAGTTTTTCTCCACTGTTATGGATTGGATGTGAGGTGTCCCCCAAAAGCTCATGTGAGACAATGAAAGAGGGCTGAGAGGTGAAATGACTGGGTTATGACTGCCTTAACCCAATCAGTTAAAGGCAGGAAGGGTGTGGCTGGAAAAGGTAGGAAATTGGGGACATGCCTTTGGGGTATATATTTTTTATCTGGCATGGAATCTCTGTTTTTGGATATGATGTCTTGACTCAATTTCCTCCACCACATTCTTCTGCCAGGATGTCCTGCCTCATTTTAAGCTCCGAGGAAGGGAGCTGGCCATCTACAGACTAAGACCTCTGAAACCGTAGGTCCCAAAATAAACCATTCCTCCTTTAATTGTTCTTGTCTGGTCTTTGAGTCACAGCAACGAAAAAGCTGACTAAAATATACACTTAGTACGTAAGTTCCTTCAATCCCTAGCTGAGACTTTCTTTAAAATAACAGTTAAGAGTTTGATACTCTCAGGCTTGAGCGGTGGCTCAGCGGTTTCGGCGCTTGCCTGGCAAGCACGAGGACCCGGGTTCAAACCCCAGCACCACGTACGCAACTGAGTGTTGGAGCAACTAAGGCCATGTGAAAAACTAAATAAAGTTGTTTCTCTCTTTGTCTGTCTCTCTCACTGTCCCTCTCTCTTTAAAAAAAAAAAAAAAAAAAAAAAAAAGACACTCATGGACTTTATTGTTAAGAATAAATATGTAATTGCATTCCTTAAAATCTATAGGTTAAGTACAATTATTTGCCTTTAAATACTATTAGATGGGGCTGGAGCAGTAGCTCAACGGTTACTGCACTTGCCTGGGATGCATGAGTACTCGAGTTCACACCCCCAGCACCACGTACACAGCAAAGTCTCAGAGAAAGAAAAGCCACATGAAAAACTAAAGTTGATTCTGTTTCTCCCTCTCTCACTGTCCGTTTCTATATAAAAATAAATAACAAACACATACACACATACTATTTGTCTATTTTGTTTTATCCTAGATTATTCTTTTAAGGATCCACAACTTATTATATCACAACATTTCTATTTCTTTTTTTTTTTTTTTTTAACAGAGTCTGGACTTTATCCTTAGAGACATAAAATGGTTTTGAAGGATTGGAAACAGGAGTGAATCTAGAAAGTTCACCTTGGCTGAGGTGAGGAGGCGGCTGCACAGTGAGACCAAATTCAGGGACACCCTCCCCAAGTGTACCTATATGAGTAGGAAAGCTATGAGCTCAGGGACACAAGTAGTTGAGGCCCTGTGGAGGTGTCCCATGAGTTATCCTGAGCACAGATTCGGATCTACTTCCACTGAGCCAAATGCAAAAGTCAACCCCAGTGCAGACAGGATCTAGGCTAGCAAATCAGTTCAGCACTGACCCAAGAAAAAAAATATAGAAGCCTGCAAGCTCTGACTCTTGTTCTCCATCTATGTGGAAAGAAAAGAGGTGTTTGAGCAAAAACCTATAATGGCTGCTTTATAAACACTTTGTCTGGCTCATCACTTTGGTGCGCTCTCCCCTTTTGTGGTCCTCTAGAATTAAGCATGCCTTTAAGTTAACTGTATGTGCTTACAAATAAGTATGTGTGCCCCATTGGCTCTCAACTACTCTTCAAATGTCTTCTCCCATGTGTCCCCACACTGGGTTCCACCACATGCCCTCTGGATCCAAAAACTCCAGATGCAGATTCATGTACACTCAACTGATTCAGTTGAAATTCTTACCTTCCTATTAACATGTCTCCTCTCCCAGACAGTGAAGAAATGGGGCAAAAATTTTTACCTTGTTCATCTATGTAGCTCCTAACACACACATAAACAAAGTTATTGGATAAATGGATGACTGAACAGGTGAATGGATGGGTGAATGGATGGGTGGCTGGATAATGGGTAGATGGATTTCTTCATGATGCTTTACTGGATTCACACAAATGAATCAGCAAATTAATGAAATCAATATGAACCCATGTGTTCTTGTTTCTGCTGAGTTTGCTCCCAGGTCACCCCACCCCATGTCATTAGCCAAAATGATCACAGTATTTGGTTTTCTGGCCTGTTTTTTTTTTCCCCCACTGAGGCAAAAATCCTTAAGATTAGATAAAGAAATCCAGAGAAACTCATTCCCACCAACAAAATCTTTACCAAGAGCCAGTCCACGGTAATAAGGGGAAGATTCCTGTTGCCCGGAATGATGGATGGCAGGCCAGAGGTAGAGACTTTTCTGAGCGCTCCCTCTCTGTTCACTTTTTTTTTTTTAAGAGAGAGAGAAAGGAAAAAAGAAAGGGACAGTGAAAGAGAAAGAGAGAATTTTATTTGGCTTTAATTGCATTGATGCTTCATTGTGCATGTGGTGCTAAGGTTCAAACCCACATCCTTGCACATGCCAGGCAAGAGCTGTAACCGCTGAGCCAGTGTCCAGCCCCTCTCTGCTACTTTTAACACAGGAAGTCCCTTGGAAGTAGAGGCAGAGCTTACAAGAACATACTGACAGCAGTGGTGGTGGCAGTGACAATGGCTACCCGGACGCTGGGGTGTACAGAAATTAGGCCCCCATGTGGAATCCTAATTCAAAGGACTGACTCACTAGAGGAGGTGTTTTCCATAGCAGCTTAATAAAGATGACAAGATGTGTATAACTGTTAGACACTGGTGTCAAATGATCACTCTTCTGGCCACTCTGCATGTGACCTTTCTGTATTAAGGGATGTCAGAGCCACAGCATTAGACCAGCTTCTGTTTGGGAAACCATCTGGAGACTACAGAACAAATTCTCACATCTGCAGAATACCTGGACGTTCTAGAAGTTACACTCAACCCCAACTAAGTTTCTGAGTTCCAGATGGTTGAGGTTTCTGTAAGGTTTCCTTCTGTGACCCCCAGCAGTGGCAGCAAGCGGGTGGGGCGCACACTGTGCATGTCCAGATCTATGTGGGCCAGTACCTCCTTGGCAGTGATCAGCGCTCCCAGCACGTGGTCGGTAGTGGTGCTCCAAGGCCAGTCTGCAATATTTCTATTCCTAATACCAATTAACTTGATTCTACAACCTAGACTGATACTCTTATATAACAGTCCAGTGATTTGTGGTTTATTTTTACATACACTAATATTTTGTAATTTAAAGGGTTATTATTCACATGCTATTTTAATTCTAACAAAAAGGACCAGTGAAGAGCAACATGGATTCCTTTCGTCATATATAGCAACTTTGTACTACAACCAACCAACCAACAAAAAAAAAAAAAAAAAAAAAAAAAAAACAGCACAAGTCAAAATTCCACTTACCCTAGGAAATGGGGTATCTAAAATCTCAAGTCCAGGGCTGGGATGTGTGGCCCAGTGATGGAGTGCTTGCCTAGCATACACAAGGCCTTGAGTTTGATTCCCAGCACCACAAATAATAATAAATAAAATAAAATCTCAAAGTATGGCCCTATGTTGGCTGAACATGTTAATATTTCTACAACCAATGAAGAACTTACCATGAAATCATCAGAGAAATGGCGGGGGGGGGGGACTCTGAAAAAGTAACAGGGACATACTAACCATTCATCTTAGAAATACATCCACACCAAGAAAAGACATTTGACCTAAGAGTTAACAAAACACGCTGTCCCCCAACTTATCCTACCTTGGTGTTCCCTAACTCTATTCAAATTACATAAAGGCAGGAACATTCTGTACCCATGCCATTTGTATTAATAGGATTTTTTTCCATCTTCACTCAATATATTACCCATTTGTATCTTACTAAATCCATTTTCAGAACACATATAGGAACTTCTTAAATTATCACTGGAATGAAAAAGCTATTCAGAGAGGGAAGAAAGCACAATGATGATCAAATAATTCTGGTTTGTTTTTTTTTTTACTGTACAACTATCCGTAAGTCCTTATTGCCCCTCATTTTAAAAACTCCTTCACATAATTAGCAATTTGATTCTACCACAAACACAGTTTTAAAAATGAACAGGCAATCTCTACAGCAGTTTAAATTTGCCCCTTGTCAAAGCCTATTTATATAACGCAAATTGGAAAGACAAACACAAATTATATACTGACTACGGTAGTGTTGTGCGAAAGGAAGACTGGTTCAGGGAACACTATGAATGTCAGAAAGAAATCCAGACATAAAGTTTAAGTTAATGGAGACCAAAACATTAAAAAAAAAAAAATAACATTTGTTCTCTGCTTTTTGGTACTAAGATAAATACTCTTATTTCCATTTCCACTGAGGTAGCAAAGAACAGAAAAACAAGGAGAGTTTAATAATACATCATAATAAATGTGTGTATACATAGATTCCTATGTATATAAAGTAGTATAATTATAATGTATAATATAATAATATAAAGCTGATCATACTATTAATTTCAAAATAAACTTACCAAGACAATTTCAAAATAAACTGTCTGAGTAGCAGAAAGCTGAGCTGCTTGGACTTATAACCAAGGCTGTGAGCCTCCAAGTTAGCAAACCCACCAAGCAGAACAAAAGTGCTCTGCAAATGATTCCAAAGGAGAAGGCTTGAGAACACACACTCCTGCTATCTGCTATTATCTCCATCACAAACTGAAATCACACCAAGGTGTCACATGCCCCAGTTAGGTAGCTTCCCTTTTCCGAAATGTATGGTTTCCTGATCACTTTCTTTTAAGTCACAGGATATTCTCAGCACAATAATCCAAGGGCCTTGGGATCAGAAAATAGTGTTGTTCTGCTGCTCAACTTCACCTGACTTCAACTTCATTCCTATTTCCCTATCTCCCAATGGCAAAATTCCTTTCTGATTCAAAATAACACTTTTACATAACCTAAGATTTATCTTTTAAGAGAGAGGGACAGTAAGAGGGAGAGAGAAAATCAATTTTATTTAGTTCCTCATGTGGCTTTCATTGCTCAGACACTTCATTGTGTACGTGGTGCTGGGGTCTGAACCCGCATCCTCACACATGCCAGTCAAGCACCATAACCACTGAGCCACCGCTCCAACCCCCACAACTGAAGATTTCTTCAGCCAAGAATGAAATGGAAAAAAAAAAAAAGGTAACTAATAAGCAGAGAGCTCTGAACTAAAGTCATCCTATAAATC